>JANVCC010000064.1:2272432-2291914 GCA_025345505.1 Todiramphus chloris collaris
TGGGGACCCCAGCCAAGGGATGTGGTGGGGTTTAGGGTGACTGCTGATCTGGGGGGGCTGTAGAGCTGCTGGCACAGTGCACTGGAGCTCCTGTGGCCATGGGGATGTCTCTCCACGGCTGTCCCACACTGCCCTGGCTGTTTTAAAGAGCTGCCATGCTGCTCCCTACTGGCAGACACATATTGGTGACATGGCTTTCTGTTCTTCTTGTAAAGGAGCTGTAACTTGCCTCGTCCCAGCCCCTGGGGCAGAAGGCAAGGAGCACGAGTGGCAGCCGCTTGCGCATCGCTTACCTTCCCAAAGTGCCACCGGGAGCTTTGGTTTCAGTCGCCCACCAACACTTGGCTGCTTTAAATGTCTTGTGTTTTAATTAATAAAAAGGCAGGCTAAATTAAGAGATCTGTTGGGCTCTCTTATCCTGTAATTAAAGCCTTTTTTTGTTTTTCGAGTGCGGGCATGGAGACACTGGAGAAGAGCCTTTCCGTGCCGTAGGAAGGTCTGGGAGCAGATGTGTGCACCGGCGGGTTGTGAGCAAAGGGCAATGAATGAGCAGCACCACACCAGGAAGGTTGGCAGGGGGGTGGAAATGTCTGTGTCATGCGCTGTCACCGACTCAGAGCTTTTAATAGGAGCTCTCTATAAGGTGCTTGCATAACCGGTGTGCTAACATTAGCTCCTGCATGGGCTATGTGGGGAAAAGGAGCTAATCTAGAGCAAGCAGGATTATATTTCTTGGCTTGCTTTGGGGTTTTTTTTTTTCCCCTGTTACATCCTCATTGCCCCATGAACCTGAGGATGGAAACGATGGTCAGGTTGGATGTGCCCGTGAAGATTATGTGTGTGAAGGATGGCAGGAGGCTGCTGCATCCTCATGGTGCCACAGGGCTTGTGCTGGCCAGGCCGTGGGACTCTCCGGGACAGCTCTGTTGTGTGCTGGGGCAGCTCACTGCCTGGCCCATTCACTGCTGTTTCTCCTCTCCTCTCTTTCCTGAGAGCTGGCTTTTAGCTGGAGCATACCATATCCCATGTCAGAGGTGTCCCAGGGCTCTGTCTGTCTCCCCTCAGCCCTGGGGGATGGACAGAGCTGCCTCTGGCTCCCTGGCCAGCTTTGCCCACCCTTAGAGAGGTTTGCATTCAGCTCCTTGCTTCCCCGGGACGACGAGGGCTGGAAGTGTTTGCTGATTTATAAGTGAAGAGCAAAAAAAACCCTCCATACATGGGAAAAGTTCTTGAGAGCCTTGATGGGTACCTGATTTACCAGCATATCCTCTGAGCATCCAAGGAACAAGCAGCAGCCTCAGGACAGGGGTGACGTGCTTTGCCCAGGGTCCCAGCCCAGGCAGCAGAGGGGATGAGGGAACTGCCCAGCTGAAGATGTCTCTCCAGCTTGGCAGCTCCCCCCTTGCATCCTCTGAATCGCATCCGAGCAGGTAGCCACCCAACACGTGCTTTCCTCAGCTCCTCTTAAATTCTGCAAAGCCCTGGGAAATGGTGGAACTGGGATGCTCCGTGTGCTGTCACTTAAGCCTCCCCTCGAGCTGCAGCTCAGCGTGGTGAGAGCCCAGCTTAGGTCTCATTTCCATCAGTCTTTGGCTGGCGATTTTTCAGCGAGTTCCCTTGCCTCCGATCCAAACAGCTGTGCTCCTGGGGGCACGGGAAGGCAGGAAAATCTTCAGGCAGATGTTCTGACTCAAACTGCTCTTTAATTCAGATGATTTAGGTGGAAATGGTGAGCGCTCGCTGCGGGACGAGCCCAGCCGCTCCGCAGCCGTCGCGTTGTGCCTTTTACGATCTGAGCTTTTGCAGGGATGGATTAGTTTGTTTTCATTTCTCCTCTTGCCTGCTGATCATCCAACTGTCTCGGTGTTTGGGTGAGATGCAAAGATGTTTAGAAATATCAATAATAATTAAAAATAACAGGCAGTGGAATCAGAACTGCAGCCTGCAGTTTGGCTAGCGGCCATTGGAAACGGCTCAGTCCTGAGGCGTCGAGATGGGACCGGCAGGAAAACCCTGGCTCCTGGCGGCTCTCTGGGTTGGTGGCGATGGGCTTTGATGGATACAAGCCCCCAGCCCATCTCTAACTCCCTGGAGAGTGTGTTTTAAGATGTGTACCATCTATTTTCTATCTACATTGAGTCACTTGACTCTGGCCTCCCACCCTCCAAACCCATCTGGCTTTCTGCCCGCAAGATTATGTTATATAAACCACCCCTAAATGCAGTGTCTGGGAAAGTGCCTTTATGTTTTAATTTCCAAATAGGCAGGCAAAATTGAGTGCTCTGATTGGCATCTGCAATCAGAGCCCCATTCAGTGGGAGCTGTGAAGGGAGCTGATTGCAACGAGTTCTGCTCTGACCTTCTGGGGCCTCCGCTGCTGCCTCTGCTTCATTAACAGGATAAATATTTTTCCAGAAACAACATTTCTGAGCTGCCAGAAGTCATGACAGGGCTGGGGACTACTCTATGGCACGGTCTGCTTTGAAGCAGCTCTCTCACACGCTTAAGATTTGGGGGGGATAAATAGGTATTTTTAGCAGGCTGGAGATGTGCTTGGGGACATGGTTGGGGTCACCTGGGCTCCGTTCCCGCAGTGCCACCGAGTGGCACAGTGTGATCCCATCCTCCCTCCTTCCACACTTGCTATTCCTCAGCAGTTTTCCTCCCTCCTTTTCCATTGAACTCGTGAGCCACGTGCAGCAAGGGCCTCGTGCTGGGATGTATTGTCTAATGGAGCCTTGACACCGTCCCAGTGCCTTCAGTCATCCCCGTGCCCTACGTCCCGCCGCTTACAGTGGCAACGGGATGGTAAAGAGCAAGCGGAGATGTCCTGGAGCAACACATCAGGGACGTGGGCACAGCTGCTAAGCCTCAATCCTGTGCTCTGACCGTGCTGCAGCGCCCAGGAGTTGGTACCGAGTCAAATGCCCCCGGAGTGCCAGAGCTTGGTACTCGAGTAGCGGCATCTGCGGCATCAGCGGAGCCCCGACGGTGAGTTACAGCCCGGCCTCGGCTCCAGGGGCCTCTTAGCATCCTGCAGCCGGTAATAGATGTTTTTAATTCTCAGGGAATTATTGAACAAACATCAGGGAAATATGTTTTACAGTCCAGAGCTGGCTCTGAGCATCGTTAACATTGTTATTGGAGACGAGGCGGATGATTTAAGCAGGGACCTCTGACAAAGACACACACCTGTCCATGAATAAAAGGCTGCAATTTAATACCCGCGCCGTTAATTAAGAAGAGGATGAGGGTCAAGTGTAGCGCCCGTTTCAAAGGTCTCCCGAGCCCAGCAGGCAAGGTGACAGTGCTAATGCCTCCTTCCCTGCTCCTTGGCATGCCGAGCAGGCATCGGCTGCGAGAGGGGGGGGTCTCGTAAAGGGCACGCCAGTGTCGGGCACCTCATGTCAGCCGCCGTCTGATGCCGCGTAATCTCAGCGCAGAGCCAGGCGGTGCGGCGATGGAAACGAGCAGACGCTGCCAGCTTCGAGAGCGGGAGAGCATCCGGCTCCTATCAGAGCACAGCAAACCACCCTGCCAGCCAGGCGCTGCCAGGACGGAGCCGGGAAAGGCTGCAGCATCTCTTCATCGCACGCCAGCGCCTTGGTGACAGCCGCCCCCCGACCCGCCAGCCCGCCCCAAGGTTCAGGTTTCGGGGTTTAATCAGTTTGTTTTGCCTCGAGTGAAAGGCTGAGCTCCTCGGCTCGCTCCTGCAGCACCAGAGATGGTTCAAGGCTTCTCAGAAACGCTGGTTCAAGTGAGCTGAGCTTTGCCCGGGCGAGGGGTAAATGCGGGCATCTCTGACTCGGGCACCCACGTCCCTGGGTAGAGATCCCAAACCCAACCGGCTGCAGCTCTGGCTGCAAGGCAGCACTGTGTGGGCTCAGGCTTAGAGGCTGCTCTGGCCTTTAGGATGACACTGATTGGTTTAAGGGTGGCATTGCATGGTGGCACATCACTGCTCCTTGCTCTGGAGCTGGTCAGGGCTTTGCTGGATGTGAGCAATGAGATGGTCGCATCTCCCGAGGGATAGATCCCAGCTGGCCACGGCTGCTGTAGCCGATGCAGCAGCACCAGAAACGTTCTGCTTGTGTCATTTTGGTGTATTGGGTGTCAACGGTGACAACCCTCGTCCCAGGGCACTCCACAGTAAATGCCCCAACAGCCAAGTGATGCCAGAGCAAAGTCCCCGTGAGCTGATGACTTCAGAGGGAGCGGTGAAGCTGGGAATTGCATCCTGGGCTGGGAAGCGGAAGGGAGAGCTGGTGTAACACAGCTGGGGCTGTGCTTGGGAGAAGGATCTGTTTGCACTCCCCTTCCGGCCTCCTTTGGTCTGCTGAGGTTCCTCCTGCTGTGTTAGGGCTTGCAGAGACTCAGCTGGGCCGCTGGAACCCCCCTCCCTTGTTCACAGGGGGCACACCCCAAGGAATGGCATCTCCTTGCCCGCCTTGGTTCCGCTCATCGCTAACATCTTTGCTAGCCACTGAAAAGGTTGATTAAAAAGGCAGTGCTAGAAGCCCAGTAATCCTAGGAGGGCCTCAGAAGCCGAAATCTTGTATTTTGGCTCTCAGTGAGCTCTAGAAATGCGGGTAAACACTGATTCCGCTTCATTTGGATGCAGAGATGAGCCTATGGGAGACGTTGGAGAAGCAGAGCTTGTTTGCATGCATGTTTAAGCTCACAGGCATAGTCGTACACATGTTGGTGTACAGTTTGGTTCACTTCGCTTGCATCCTGCGTAGGCAGCCATGCAAGGAAATTACTTCTGCATCGGTTGTGTTCCTCGATTCCAATAAAGGACCGGCAGCTGGTGAGCTCCTGCCGCTCCTCATCTGCCTCCCCTCGGACCAAACAGCATCCCTCTTCCGTTGGAACTTATCTATTCTCCACCCACACAGCTCGAATCATTTCCAGTGTCCTCCTCTACCGCTTTACTACTGCTCCTGGCTTCTAGGAGAGGAGGGGGTGGTGCCGATGCTGTACCCGTGGTGGCAAGATGCTGGTTCTTGGTTGGGAGAAGGGCTATGTCCTGCTGCCTGCAACATCTCCGTCTCCTCCTGGCGCGCTCGGCTCAGGTGCCCACCTTGTTCTCAGCAGCGTGGGTTGGAAGCTCCCCGGCAAGCTCTTTGCAGCTGGATTTCTGGCTCCCGTGGGGCTCTGCGTGAGCCTGTGATGCTCTGGAGTCTTTTCAACCAAACTGCGCCCAAAGGGGCGGTGGGTTTGGTGGAGGCAGCTGGGTGGGGAGGGGGGGAAAGCCTCTGAGGATGGAGAGGCAGCGGCGTGAGCTCGCCCTTTGCTAGAGCCGGGGAGGATCCCCAGCAGAGTGTATTGTTAGGAATTCCCCGATGGTGGGGGGAACCTTTGATCAGAGCTTGCACCTCATTAGGCATCAGAGAATTGAGCCATGAGACGCGGATCCATAGGCAGGCAGGCTTCATTAGTTCTGTTGCTCATGGGACTGCCTGTTTAAGGAACGCGTAAACGCTACAAAATTGACTTTTGTTTTTAATTATTTTTATGAGGACTCGCCCCCCTGTCCCCCCGTCCCCCCCTCCATGTTTTCTTGCTCAGAGGTCTCTAGTGAGATCTTTGCAGCAGGCTTTGGGTGGCTGAAATCAGGATGTTTTGTTCCATCAAAGCAAGCCAGAAGTTTTCTTTTAATTGAATATTAATGTCTGTATCCATCTGCCGTGCCCAAGGGATCGTATTTTGGATCATGGGCCCCATGGGCCAGTTTCCCAGCTCGGGCTCCAGATCCTCCATCTCATGCCTGTGTTTCTCCTGATGCTGCACTGCAGGAACCTGCTGTGAGCTGACGTTTCTCCTCGGCCCGAAACGGCCCGGGTTGAACCCTGCAGTTCGTGAGCACCAGAAACGTCAAAAAGAAACATTTCCGAACTAAGGCTTTTCAGAACTCTCTGAAAACAAAGAGATGAAAGAGGCAGAGGAACTCGTCAGCCAGGGTTTGGGGGTGAACACACAGCTTTCGGGGCAGCAGAGGATGGGATTCGGGTCTGGCTTTAGCTGGTAAGGCAGAACCACCTGCAGTTTGGGGCTGGGTTTGGGAGGCTTTGCGTGTTGGGCTTGCGTGAGCCGAGCTGCCTGGTTTTCATGCTCAGCTTTGCCTCTGCCCTGCCCTTGGACTTGGAGGAGCCTCTCCCTGAGCATCCCTTCCCACAGAGCAAGGCAGAGAGCCCCGAGGGTGGAAGGCACAGAACCGAGTCCACGGGAGTAATTCCTGTACAACTCCTCAGTTGAAAGATGTGGAGGAAGATAAACGGGGCTCTGAAAAGCTCGATACTGCACCATTTTCCTTCTCAGCTGCGCTCCGAGAAGAGACGTGGCAAAACACAGAAGCCCCACGTGCTACAGACGGACCCCACAGCTGAGGGGAAGGAATTACTCGCTCACGGACCGTGTTCCAGTCGAGATCACAGCTCAGTGAGAAAATAGAAGCAGACAAGGTAGTCGTGCTATTGCCTCCAACCTACTTGCTACAGAAATGGAGAAGAAAAGCCGAGTGCAGAGCAGATGAGAGAGACATTTGCCTCCTTGTGTGCAGGCTGACAAGACCCAGGGATGGACGAATTCATCGCAGGTTCTCTGTCGAGTGGAGGCGGGGAATAGGAAGCCATCCAAGCTGATTAGTGAGAGGTTTCTCAAAGAGACAGGCTGGCTGGATTTAATTCCCTAGTCAGCATTCCCAGTACATTGATCTCCTCCTAAGTAGGAGGGAGGGGGAGCGAAGAGAGGGATGGTGGGGAGCAGGGAGAGGAGAGAAAAATAGGTTAGGAGGTGGTGAGAGAAGGAAGGCAGAGGGAGAAAAATGGGGAGTGGAAGAAGAGGAGGAGAACAGAGGAAAAAAGCAGGGATGCAGGGGTGGTGGGGATGCAGAACCAGCCTTGGTCATGCTCCAGCTGTGCCGTCAGCCAGCACCAGAGCTGCCGCGTGTGATGGAGACGTTACTGGTGTGGACAGGGAGGGAATGCAGCTTGCTTGTCCCCTGCTAGGTCCTCCTTGTCCGTGCTAGGGCTGGAACAACCCTCGATCATGCTGCAGGCTGTGACTGCTGAAGGGCAGGGGTTGCAGGAGCAGTTGGGTGGGGAAGGGGGATGATCAGGTGCCTTCAGGTCCTTACAGATGTGCTTCAGAGCATGGAGCACACGCAGGCAGCTTTAGCATCCGATATCTCATGCAACACCAGGGCTGGAGATGGGAGAGAGAAAGTCTTTGCAAGACAGGGTCCCCCACTTGCAACAAGCACGAAGCTTTAATTCCTAGCCCCAGCTGGTTGTGAGATATTGGGCATTAAAAGCACATTATTCTGATTACTGTCTTACTTCTTTTTTCCACTTTTATTCCTCACTTGGATTCCAGCTTGATTTTAGTTTGTACTCCCTCAAGATCCACAAGTGCCAGAAGTCAGTGCTGTATACCATTGGAAAGCTCAGCTCCCCCTGCTTTCAGATGGTATAATTAAAGCATTAATCTCTTACTCCAGCAGCCTGTAAGACAGCAGCTGCTAAAATAACATGAAAGGACTGCTACAGGAAGGTGCTTTGCTTCCAAGATAACTGCAGCAACTTTTTTTTGGGTGGGCAAACATCCTCTCGTGCTGGGGAGGGTCCGGGGGCAAGAACATTTCTGGCCTTTGCAACTATTGAGTCTCACATCTGCTCCTCCCCAGACAGTTGCAACCTGCGTTTGAATCTGCTTTGCTGGGCTGGGCTGGTGGCTTCTCCCATCCAAACCTGCGTCTCTGTAGTTGAAAGACCTTTGGGAAAGGCAGCCTTGAGCTGGGCGTTGCTGGGAGGGATGGTGCCGTGGGAGTGGAGGATCAGTAGCGATGCTGTCGTATGCAGCCTCAGAAAGCGTTGGGCTTGTTCCTTGATGTGGGAACACTGGTTGTTTTCATTTCCTTTTTGTCGTTGTGGGAGCCCTGTTTGGTTTTGAAAGATGCTGTTGTTTGATGATTGAAGAATATGAATTTCTGGAGCAAAATTGAGCCTTAAGTAGAGGGAGGGCGTTGATATCCCGCTCGGAGGGACGGCTCCCTGCTGTTTGGCTGCAGCAGAACTAAAGAGAAGGTACCAGAGTGTGACTTTATCAAGGTTACTGCTCACTGGTAAGGCTGGGAGTGTTTGCTGCCCCTTGACAGGAGGGTGACAGGGAGTCTGTAGCAGAATATTGGCTTTAGAAATTCCCCAGTCCCACAAGAACCTGAATTCTCTCTCTCCTCTTCCTTTGACGTCCGGCTGCAGAAGGCAAAACATCTGCAAGGTACCAGGGTAGGTTTGGGATCTTGACTCACCTTTGTGAAGGTCCAGTTTGGGGCTTGTGTAAGTAGGGAAAGCTGAGTAACCCTTGGAGAAACGCTATCCTGGAGCTTGCGGGGGTGCCCTGCTCACAGTTTGGGATGGCATCGTGCCCCAGGCAGCAGGAACGGTTTCTCCACCTTTGGAGAGGTGCAAAGCCTTGGTTCCTCTCCGCACACCAGCAGTGAGCCCTGGTAGGGAGAGAACAGATTCCTCCCGGGGTGCCGTGGCCTCTGAACCCACACGGGGTTTCTCTTCATCAAGGCATGAGCTGCCAGTGATTTTCATAGCTTGATTAACACTCTTCGGACCAATTTCCATTGGCTGCTGCAGAGGAGCAGAAGAAGATGGATGTTTTCCATTACTTGATGTAATGACTATGAGGCAGCCTAATGAAACCTTTACAACCAAAGTTTACAGAGAGCCCACAAACAATGATCAATAGCTGGAGCTCCAGTGCATAGCTTAGTAGGGGCCACGCTGCAGGAAACCAGCCGGGAGAGAGGGAGAATGGAGCCGGGAGCCCTGGAGCAGGGAAAGGACAGAGGAAGAGTGATGTCCTGGGTGTCAGATGGGACACACGAGGAGGGGAGGTGGGATGCAGTGGGTTTTGTTGCTCCCACAACAGGAGCCTGCTGCGATGTCGCAGGCTTTGCCGTTCCCTCTGGGGTTAAATTGCTGCATCTCCAGGCTCTAAATCACCTGCAGAGCTCTCCTGCTGCCCTCCCTCAGCTGCAGTGCCCTCAAGGAAGATGGAATGAGCACAGAATCCTTGGGTATTGGTAAAATTTTTGCCCAGAAGAATCAAGGTGGGCATACACTGAAAAAATACCAGGAAAAATAAACCTCTGAGCCTCATCTTGGAGCTGGTTTAAGCTCTGTGTTGCCTGTCCAACTCGGGGGAACAGTGGCCAAAAGCAAGCCCTGCCCCAGGCTGCTCTGCTTTGGATGAGCCACCACATCCATCTTCTCAGTGTACTGGCTTAGCAAGTCCTGCTGAGGGACAGATGAGCACAGGGCAGCCAGCTTTAATTGACTGGCCAAAGGTAGGTGGCCAGGGACCCCGGGAAAGCGATCTGAGTGTACCCTTAGGGCCAGCTCTGCGTGCGTGGCTGCACCGTGGTGCTGGAAACTTGCTTTATGGACCTGGGCTTGCTTGCGCTGGGAGCAGGAAAGGGTGTTCCTGGCCAAAGAGAGGTTGGTCTGTAATTTTCAGGCAGGCAGGGTGTCGGCAAGACATCATCTGTGGTAAGCAGGAGATGTCCTAGCTTCTCTTGGTGGAGAAGACAGCTCCTTCAGGCTCCTGTCTCCTGCTCTGTGGCTGGTGGCTCCCACCTGCTGGAGCGATGCTGGTGGGAGGGCAGGGATGGGGGCTGTTGGCATGGCCAGGCGCAGGCAGGATTCATCCCACCAAGGCCATGGGAGAGAGCTTGAAACCTACCCACGAGTACCAATGGGGGTCTTGAGGCTGATTAGCCCTGAGGAGGCACCCAGTTAGGGTGCAAGGCTGGTGTGGTGTGGGCTCCAGGCAGGTCTCTGCCGCACAGGAGCGTGGAGCTGCTGCGGGGAAGGGCTGAATGCCATCCTTGAGATGTTGTCCACCTGCAGCTGCTACAAAAATGGGCCACATGGGTACTATTGGAGCCTCTGCTGTGCTGTCACCGTGCTACCTGCTGCTGAAGTGCTGCAAGAAGCCATCTCCAGCCCTGAAGATGGGTTGGAGCTCTCCAGACTAGATCTCCAGGCTCCATCGAGCCTGATTACGTGCAGTTTTCTTGGCAGGCTGTGAGCAGAGAGGCTCAGATCCACCACCCTGAGCACCCTTCCCTGAAAGGGAGGGAGGAGACTCCTCCAGACTTTGATCCCTTTTGGTCAACACCAGCCAAGTCGAGGAATCCAGAGGTGGCCCAGCTTTATCCAGAGAGGTCTGTGTCCTCCTGGGAAATGGTGCTGACCTCAGGCAGAGCCCCTGGGGTTGTACTGAGGAAGGCTGGAGGTTATATATATTTCATAGGGACAGGGAAGTAGATTATGGCTCTGGACCTGTGTTTTATTCATGACTCAGCCATTTCTCTGTCTACAAAATGAGGATAATGATACATTCTTCCTTTCGAAAGAACTTGTCGTCTCCAAGTGTGTTTAAAAACTCCGGCAACAATGCACGTTAATTGAACATTTTCACTTTTTCGAGTTCCAAGAGAAAGCTTTCAGAGAGGATAATTCTTATTTTATCTGTACTCAGTACCGTGGCAGAGTAAAGATGGTCTCAGGCAAGGCGAGAGGAGAAGGGAAGAGGAGAAAGGTCTCTTTAGGTCCACTCTCTACTGTGGCACCGGGGCTCAACGTGCTGAGCAAGCACTTGTAAATCAAGCCAGGAAAAATTAAAGCCCTCACTAATGGGCTGGATTAATCTGCTCTGACTCCCATGTCTAAAAGTTAGATGTGAACGTTGGGGTTGGTCGCCTCTGGCTCCCTCCTGGACCATGGAGAGAAATAGGCATCTCCAGAGGCTATTTATCTTCTCCCAGACAAACTGGTTGGATGAATTGCCTTTGGGAGGTGCTGGTCTTTCTCCATTGACAATGGGAGCTCTGGGTACGTCTTATTTATTTATATTAAATATATATGAGGAGGATGAAGGTGCACCCTGCCTCTTGGGATGGAAGGGAAACTGGCCTGCAGTTGTACAGGGACTTTGCATAGCTGCATCTCACACATTGAGGTAGGACCCCTGAACTCCTGGTCTTGGTGAATACCAGCAAGCAAATAACAGAGGTTCAAGTAGCAGAGATTTGCATGTAGACACTAGAACGATGGGCAACATTATAAACTCATAAAACCGGAGGAAATGGAAATATCGGGCTCCTAACAACCAAACCCCTAAGCTCTGTGCGTTTTGTCTTCCTAAAAACTATTCCAGAGATGTCAGAAACAAACTGCACATTTTCACAGTCTCTTGTGTCCTCCTTCTGTATTTCAAATGAATAATAGATAAAGGAATCATTTTATTTAAAGGAAATGAGTTGAATAGAGTTTGCTTTTTAAAAAAAAAAAAAATATATATATCCACACAAAAAAAAAGCTCCGCGGCGCTGGGCTCTGATTGCTATTGTGAAAGAAAGCGTCCCGTTTTCATTCATTATTGAAGTAAATTAGGTTGATTGCCAGGAAGTTCTGGGCCAGGTAAAACCGTTGCCATCGTGAGTCGCGGCGAGATGAAATGGGTTTAATTTACCCCTCGGGAAGGTTTGGCGGGAGGCTCCGGCTTCCCGGCCCTCTTCCTGGCAAGGAGAGCACCAATTTGGGATCTTGGCTCTTTGCAGGGGCATCTTCTCCCCTCCCACACACCTAGAGTTGTGTAGGGGAAAAGAGGAGACGGAGATGTGCTGGCTCCTTCCCTCCTCCCTCTGTGGAAGGGACCATTAATTAGTTGTCTCCCCATTAGAGGAAAAATATGATCTGGAGTTGCTTGTTTCAACGCTGCTGACCACAGAGGACTATCTTTGGCACCATCCGCTGCCTACCGTGGAAAATACTGTGAAAAGGGGAACCAAAAATACCATGAAAGAAGAAACTTGGTTGACAACATCTGCCTACCCCCCCCCCCCCCCCCCCATTCCTCAAACTGCACATGAGCCTGGGCTTGGGGTCCTCTCTTTTGGAGACCACCAAAAGACCTCTCAGTGACAGCATCAGTCACAAGAGTGATGTAGCACGGGGGGCAAGGCAGCTCCGAGATGTAGTGATGGACTGTCTCCTGAAAGAGGAGGGAACATGGACAATAAATGGCAGATACAGGGACTGAGAGTTGGAAGCTGCTCCCACCAAGAGAGTCTGGCCAATGAGATGCTGTTGGAACATGTGGGTGGTATGCTAATCTATCCTGCTTCTTCTTCTTTCCAACTTTGCTTTCTCTTCTTTTCTCTTCTTTTATCTGCTTCTCCTCTTCTCTTCTCTTCTCTTCTCTTCTCTTCTTCTCTCCTCCTTTTCTTCCTCTCTTCTCTCATTATAAGAGCACTAATAAAGTGCCTTTGGCTGCCAAGTGACACCTGACCTCATTTGTGTCTTAATTTCCACCCCAGAGGAGTCCTTGATTGTGTTGGGGACCACGTTGGACCTTAACACTCAGACAACGAGTCGGAGCAGCCAAGTCCTTGCCTGGTTTTTTTTCCGAGCCAGAAAACTGCCTGAAAGCTGCTCAGCCCTGGCAGGAGTCGGTCTGGTGTCCAGATTGCCTTGGCCCGTGGTTTCCTCCACCGGAGCCACTGCCCATGGGGGAGCAAAGCTGTGTCCCCGGGCAAAGCATGAATTGGCAGCTGAAGTTGGGGGGGCTGTGGGGAGGCTGGCTGGTTTTCGGGGTTCGCTGGGTCCCACGGGTGCAGAGCAGAGAGACAGCAGTGTTGTGCTGACCTGGGCACCTCATGACTTGTTTTAGAATCATAGATTCATAGACTCATTGGAAAAGACGCTTGGGATCATCAAGCCCAACCATTTTATCTGCAGCGTGACTTCCAGACCATGTTTGGCTCGTGACAAGGCCCGACAGATCCCTTGGCTACCAATTTTGGGTCATGCTTGGATCAGAGGAATGAGATCCCTTGGCTACCAATTTCGGGTCTTGCTTGGATCAGAGGGATGAGATCCCTTGGCTACCAATTTTGGGTCTTGCTTGGATCAGAGGGATGAGATCCCTTGGCTACCAATTTCGGGTCTTGCTTGGATCAGAGGGATGCTGCTGACTGCATCCAGCCCTTCCCTGAGTAAACGCAGCCCCCTCCGAGCTTGCGAGGGAGAAGGCATCACCCCTGTCTCCCTCTGCTGCTTCCAGGTGCCAGGAGCAAGTGAAGGGAGGGTTCACCTCATGGAAGTCAGAGTGGTGGGACTCTGTTCAACACCCTGCAGGAGCGTGGAGGGCACGAGCAGAGCTTCTGGCAGGGGCAGTGCAAGCAGAAGTGTGCTCGAGGCAGGGAGAGGCAGTCCGTCAGCCGGGGTTAATGGGACTGCTGGAGAGGGAAGATGCTGCCGTTGGGATTTCAGCCCCGGTGTGCAGTGAAGGAACTGTTGAACATCAGGTTATTGCTTCTTCGCTACTTGTGCCGTGCAGGCCAGTTGGGCAAAGACTCAATCTCTGCGTTCCTACTCGCTGCGTGCCTTGAGTGTGTGCAAATCCACGTCTGGGTCAGCGGTGGCAGAGGCCGAGGTAGGTGGAGAATTCCTGGGGGAAGCCGAGCTCAGGAGAAGACATGGGTTGAATGCTTTACTGCTAAACACTCGTGGTGTAGGGAAATCCTTTGCTGGAAGAGCAAATGATCCCAGAACAAATGAAGGGCAACATCCTGAAGTGGAAAAGGAGAGGAGAAGAGGAGGGTTTTGCAGATAGAAGTGGTTGCTGATACAAATCAGCAGGGAATGGAAATCTTAAGAGGAGAGGGATGCTCTGTGTACATGAGCTTCACGTGCAGGTGAGGACCATGCACTGTTCCTGCTTGTTTGTGTTGAATTTGAGCACTTGAAAGTTGCCTCACCCGATGCTGTGAGCATGCAACGTGTCCTGGGCAGTGTCCTTCACCCCTTCATCGTGCCTTTCTCCTGTGCAGGAGCCCTGGGTGGTTTTCAGGTGGGGCATGGGCACGGTAACCACGAGGTGAGCTACATAAAGCTCCAGAGACTTCTGGTAATCACTGAGCATGAGAGCTCAGGGCAAGAGCAAACGAAGGACAGCATCTAGGAGAGCAAAGGCAGAGAGAAGGAGCTGCAGCAGACCTTGGCACTCGGAATGTTTGCCCCTGAAATATTGTTGGCTGGAAGCACGATTTTTCTCTTTGCCAGTAGGTCTACGTACACAAAACTTCCACCACGGTGGCAATTACACGGCTCTAAAGCATTTTTCTGTTGTTGCTTGTTCTGCCCAAGGAGCAGGACACCCTGTCCTGGTCACCCATCCACACTGCAGAGCACAGAACCCCTCGTATGCAGAGAGTATTTGGGTGCCTGGCAAAGCCAAAGCAGCTCCTTGGGACAGTTTGTTTCTTGCCTGGATCTGCAAGATTGGAGCCAGAAGCAACTTCTCAAAAAGAATCCCTCCAACCACCCTTTTGTACTTTATTCTCACACAGAGTCAACAGCAAAGGGGCAGGGAGGGGAAAGAAAAGAGGGAGAAGGTTGGAAAGTTTCCCCCCGTTTCATCGTGTCTGATTTAGCTTGAATTTCGGGCAAGGCACAGGCAGGAGACTGTGACTGCAGAAACTTCAGTGCCACGCTTTGGGGTTTGAGTTCAGGGTTGGCCGTGCAGGGTTGTGATTCCCAAGATCAACTGAGGATCAGCTGCAGCAACACAATGAATTTAGGGCCAGGGGGGACTTTTAGATCACATAAACAGGCCCTGGAAAATCATTAGTTGTCTCTTTCTGAGCCTTGGATTTTGTGTTTGTCAAACATCAATCTTCCAAAAAGGTGTTCAGGGTTGATTTAAGGATCTCGGGAGATGGCGAATCCAGGAGTGCCATTGGTAGTGGGTTTTAAAGGTTAATCACCTTTGCTGCTAAACATTTGTGCTGTATTTAATTTGTCTGTCTTTAACTTTTGGTTGTTGGTTATTGCAGTGCCTTTCCCTGCTCGGAGAAATCACCTGGCATTCTCCCTTGATCAAACTGCACCTCCCTCTTCTCTCCCCCCGAGACCAAAAGAGTTTCTCAGTGTCCTTCAGCTGCGCTGGTTTTTATCACCCAATTTATCCTTGTAGCTCTTTTCCCTTCTGGCTTTCTCCAACTTTCCTTTTCTAGGGTTTTTTTGTTGTTGTTGTTGTTGGTTGGGGTTTTATTTTTTAGCATGAATGTTAGAAAAATATTTAAAAGGCTCTGTAAAACCAAAGGGAGGTTTTAAGAGCCAGCAGGATTCAGGGGATGGAGAGGGTCAGGTCTGTGTCGTGCTGCTCCACAGCAGAATTAGTCCTGCTAAGGAGGAGGGGAGCCTGGCTACTGCTGGGCTGGGGTCAGAAACAGGGGCAAAAAAAAAAACCCCAAACCCAACAAAAACCGAAAAGCTTTGCGTTTAAAAAAATGTAATAGATTTTAAATTGCATTTCCTTTTATGAATGAGTCACACCCAAGTGCCACAGCTCGAGCACCCGGGCCTGAGGTTTGAAATCTCTGGAGACTTCTAACCATGGTGAACATTGTCGTGCTCGATGGGCTCAGCCGAGGAGGGAGGTTGTGGGTGTGGGTGGCAGGGGGGCAGTGGTGGGTTCATTAGTTCATTAGTGGCGTGAATTTCCCAGCGTGCATCTCCTAGTGATGTCCCCAAAGCGTTTTGTTCCATTCCATCCCTGGCCCTTGGATGAGGATGGGGCCACCCTTTGCCCGATGCTCTGGGTGTTGTGGGTGGGCTCGTTCCCCAGGCGGCCCAGGACCAGGCTGCTGAAGAGAGTTTGCCTTGAGCTGCTACCCGGAGACAACAAGGGCTCTTTTTTTATTTGGCTTAACAAGTCAGGGATAAGTCAAGGAGCAATTGCCAGGCAGGCAGGAAGGTGGTTTGGGCAGACCCACAGCTCTCTGAGAGGATCAGGTGCCGTCGGGGAGGAGAAATAGCTTAATTCTTGGTGTCATGGGCTGTGCTCAGGAGCTTTGCCAGTGGGTGAGTTGGCCTGTCCCGTTTGCTATCTGGAGACCTGTTCTCTTTGCCAAGTGGGCAGAGGGGTTTGGGGCATTCCTCTCCCTCCTCGTGGCAGGTGGTATTTGAAGCTTTGGCCAGAGCTGGTGGGGTTGGTACTGCAGCACATTGCAGTGGTTCCCATCCATCTTCTGTACCTCTTCAAGTCAAGCCAGAGCTCAAGAGATGCTTTTGACCCTGCTCATGCCCACACACAGCCCGCTAGCCCGGGAGGTAACAGAATCTCCAGCTCAAGCTATTGGCCGGGGGGGGGGTCTAGGGTGAAGCAAGAAAGGACAGGGAATGTGGATGTGCAAGATGCAGTAAGACACAAATGTTTTTCTCCCCACCTTCTGCTAATTTTGAAGCAGATCCAAGGCTGTGCTTTCTCCTGGGGCACCCCTGCAGAGCACCAGAGGCTCAGCTGTGCCTTTTATGAGAGAAACACCAGGAAAGCCAGACCTTGGGGAAAAAAAAACTGCTCTCCCAGTGCGTTTGCTACCCCTGCTCTCAGTCTGCCCATCAGGCAGGTGAACCTTGGAGCAAATTGATGTTGCATCCTTTACCATAGCCAGGAAGGGGCTACGCTGTGCTGTGCCACCCTCTCCTCTCTTACCGCCCACCTTGGGCAGCAAAAGAAAGCAAAGACTGTGCCAGCTGGAGTCACGGCTGTTTCTTGTTTAGCTAGCAAACTGGGGGAGACACTGGGGGAAGGATGTGTTTTTGCAGCCATCGTTGCTTATCGAGATTAGAAAACCCACACCTTGAATTCTTGGGAGGGGCCGAGATAGCTCAATTTTGTCCCCTCTTGCAAACTAGCAGATGATTTGAAGAGGGGAATTAGCACCTTGCCTGATAATTTCCCATCCTTCCCACTTCAGAGTCAACGGGGTCGGGGCCAAAAGCCCCGTTGCGTGGGGATGGGGAGCTGGTCGGGAGCATAGCCCAGGCTGTGGGCTGGTTGTACAGGGACAGAGGTGTAATTATCCCACCTCCCGGCACTCTCTCTGCTCTGCCAACCCTTCCACAAGCCAGAGGGCTCAGCTGATGGATTTATGCCCCTTCCCCTGTCTCTGTTTAAACAGCACCTTGGAAAACGCAGTGAAGGAAGCCACGACTCTTCTCAGTCTCCTCTAGGAGTTGGGATTTATTGGTATTGTGTTGGGTGCTTGCTTCATTGTGGGGCTTTAGTTTGTTTTCTATCTTTTTTTTTTTTTTTTTTCCAGTGCTGGAAGTTGGCTTTACTGCAGAGCAGAGGTGGTGGAAAGAAACAGAAGCCACGGAGTTGCAGAGTGTTAATAGGTATGATAAGTCAAGTTAGCACAGAGGGATGTGGTGGAGCTGTCAATAAGCTGTGGGGTTACTTCAGCTTCATGTTTAATGGCAAGTCTGTGTCTTTCCCCATAATCATAATTAGTTTGAGCCCCAGTTTTCACTGGGGCACAGCCTGAATTCCCTCTTCTGTTCGTCTCTGCAGCCAGACACTTATCCTGCATCCTTGTGTCCAGATCCCAGTGTGGGCTGAGGATGCTCAGTGCTTGAGGACAGTGTTCACACCCACAAAAAAATTAAAAACAATTAAAACAATACCCACCAAATGTAGAGTTTCTCGTGTTTTCCAGCTCAGGATTGGACTCTGTGATGGGGGAGGTTTCTCTGCACCTCCTTAAGCCATTTTGCTATGTTCATAAAAAATGGCTAGAACTTATTTGCTCCCCCAGTAACTGAAGTAGCCAGAGACAGTTGAATTCTCTGCACCCCGTGTGAACGAGCATCCTCTTCTCACTGCAGGCTGACCTGCAGCCACATCAGCTCTCCTGGCCACGCTGGACTGCTGCCTCACCTCGAGGAGAAGACGTCTCTGAGGTACCGTAGACTGTTTATTTTTCCTGTTTACACGAGGTTTCCTGTCTGAAAGGGGTCAGTCTGTTTTCAAAGCACTGAAGGTGGTTTATACTCCGTGCGAGGCGTGAAGTTGCTCGGACCGTGAGTTTTTGGAAGCGTGGTTTCATCTGCTTGGTATTGTGTAACCTGGCTTAATGCAGAACTGGAAGCTTTTGAAAGTGGTTTTGCAAACCTGGAGCTGTTTCAAGCTTATGAGGCTTTTGACCTATCTTGTTTGTGTTCACCTCTTGCATTGCTAAGGGAGAAGTGTAGAAATGTGAACGATGGTGGGAAATCTTTTGAGATATCCAAGTCGTGTGCGTGTACACACAGGAGCTTCCTTCTCCTTAAAGCTTCACCTCTCCTTCCTCGGTCGATCTGGTGACATTAGACTGCAGCAGCTGCTGGGGGGAGTGGGTAGGAGCACGTGAAGGACACGTGGACTTAGATTCCCCATCTCCCTTCCCTAGTGGCATGCAGCCCTTCCTTTTGCGTTCCTCTCTGTGCTCTATCAGGATCCAAATGCAACATCCTCATCCAAATCCTGCCTCTGATGTGGGGTCGGTGGGAACAACCTCAGCATCCTGGGGCCTGTGTGTTTCTGAGGCTTATTTGGGGTGTTTTTGATCAGTTTACAACCATTTTAGCTGGCCTTTGGTCTTGTTGATGGAAGCAGAAAGTTAAGCACTTCCCATGCGGTGCTGGGGGTGGGTGGGCTGCACATCAGCTTTCCAGGGATAATGGTGGAAAAAAAAAAAAAAAAACCACCCAAAACTTTCAAAGTTGCAGCTGATAAAGGGTGACCCTTCAGTTGCTGGCTCTCCAAGTCCTATCTCACTTTGGTATCTATAATCCCAGCCGGCTGCTTTCTCTGCTGCAGTGGCAAAATCTGAAAGCAGAGACCGTCTTTCTTCCTCCTGTGGCATCAGAGCTGTGCGAGAGCCCCTTCCTGAGCCTGCACGGTTGAAAGGGAAGCGATGGAGGAACTCAAACAGAGAGGAAAAGCAGAAAGAGGGAAAGAAATGGAGGGAGGGAGCGAGCAAGGCGGCTTGAACAGCCATAGTGATCCCAGGCTTCTCCAGTTATTCGGTGATGCTGTGTGTTTGCCACCTAATTTCATCCCAGACACCCTAAACTGAAAATAAAAGGCTGTTTCATAAACAGCAAACGGCGTTTTATTCCCCTGAATGTTCTGGTAGCAACTGCTCATTATTTCAATTATTTCCTCCCACTGTAATTATTCAGAACTGACTATTCACAGATCCCTCCATTGACTTATATATCTGTACGTGCGCACGCTGAGATATGTATGTATTTTGGTGTGCTCTTGGAAGTTCAGTAGGATCCTCTTTCAGTGGCTTTTGCCTTTCCCCCCTGTGCCTCCCCTCTCCATGCTGCCGATGCTCCGGCTGTGCGGAAGGGAAGGGAAGGGAAGGATGCAGCGTCTTCTTTGGCCGGCACTGGCAACACCCGACTGAAATGGGGAGAGGAAAAATGCTTCCTTGTACTACCACGTTCTTGGCAAGATCTGGCTCTCTCCTTTCTCTTCGTCCTTTCTCTTCGTCCCTTCTCTTCTTCCTATTTCTTCATCCTTTCTCTTCCTTTCCTTTCTCTTCCTTTCCTTTCTCTTCCTTTC
>JANVCC010000064.1:2298650-2312120 GCA_025345505.1 Todiramphus chloris collaris
CCCCCCCCCGCATCCCTTCCTGCGCTTTGCTCCGGGAAACGCTGGATTTTAAAGCTCTCCCCGCCAGGCAGTGAGCGGGGAAGGAGGGAGGGGAGAGAGGAAAAAAAAAAAAAAAAAACCCCCCACGCCCCGCGGTGTGAAACATGGCCCAGGCGAAAATGCAGCAGCACCCCGTGTCTTGGGTGATCTTCGCCGGGATGGCCGCTCTCCTCCTCTCCCAAGGTAGGGATGCTGCGGGCGGGGAGGGATGCAGGCGGGGAGGGCGGAGGGGGCGCGGACCCTCGGCAGCATCCTGCGGAGGGGCTGGGGACGGCTGTGAGCAGCCCCCAGAGCGGTGGCAGAGCTGGGAGAGGGTCCCCAGCACGCCGTTAGTTGGGGGGGGGGGGGGGGAAAGGGGGGGGGGGGGGGGGGGGGGACGACGGGGCCGCGGCGGGGTTTTTTTTTTTTTTTTCGGGGAGGGGGGGGGAACCCGGTGCCGAACGACTCTACCATCTCAACTTAGTTCCTGCGGGAGCGATGCATCCAACAGGCTGGGGAGAGAGGGAGGGTTCGGGGCATCTCTGTGCAGCAACCCCCCCCCCCCCCCCCCCCCCCGCCTTTGCATTGCCGGACCCGTCTGCAAGGTCGTCCCAAAAACTCGGTGCAGCCCCGGCTCCTGCCCTCTCCCCCCGGGCTAGGGAGTTGGAAAGTCCACGTCCCGGTTGAGCACGGCTGCCTCTGCCCCCCTTCCCCGGGGAACGATGCTGCTGGGAGGGGGTTGCAAAAAAAAAAAATTAAAAAGAGCATAAAGCGAGGGGAAAAGGAGGGGGAAAGGAGGCGGCAGGAGCCAGCCCCATCTGGCCGGGAGCGCCGAGCCTGTCAGCTTGCGTTAGTCTCCTCGCAGCCATCTGGAGGGGCTGTGGGAGCGGGGTTACCTCTGGGAGAGGAGAGGACGGGGCCGCATCCTGCCCCGGGGCCTCATCCTGCCCCGGGACCGCCCGCCGAGCTGGGGCTGGCAAGAGGAGAGAGATGAGCCCGGGGGCTGCAGTGCCCTGTGCCTGGGGATGCGGCCGGTGGTACCCGGGGATGCAGCCGGTGGTACCCGGGGCTCCGGGATGCAGACACCCTGGGGGGGATGTGGGCACCCCGAGGGGATGGCTGGACCCCCGGGGGGATGGCTGCAGCCTCCTGCACGAGGAAGGGGAGCACAGTGGGAGCCAGCTATCTCTGCGCTGCCCCAGTGCCCACCAAGGGCTGCGGGCAGGGTTTGGGCATCCCCATGCCCGGATCAGCCCTGCCTGGTCCCCCTTGCTCTGCAGCAGGACTCGGGGTGTGTGGGAAAGCCCTGCCTGTGTGGGGCAGGAGGCTGCCCGAGGTGGGCTGGGGGGTGCTGGGGAGATGACCAGCCGCCATCTCCGCTCAAACTTCTCTCTCCTGGGCAGGCTGGGCCCGCTCTTGCAGAGAGCCACCCCTGCCATATCGACCAGCTTGGGCTGCTTAGCATGCACATCACACGCCAAGGCATCGCTCCTCTTTGCCTTCCTCCCTCTCTCCCTCCTCAAGCTCTTTCTCCTCCCGGGTTGCTGCTCGGGATGCTGGTATCCCTGCGCTCCAAGCTCCCATGGGGGTTTTCCGGGGGTGGGGGCCCTGGCCCCCTCAGCTGCTGCTTCATTTCTCCTGCCCAGAATTTGTACATTTTATTTTATTTGATTTTATTTGAACGCTTGCTATTAGCTCCTGACTTGGCTTCCTTGCAGTCTTATTCCCTGCCTCTGGTCATCTCTCATGCTTCCCCTCCCTGCTCCCATCAAAGCTCACAGATCAGAAAATAGGGATTGTTATTTTTCCCCCCCTTTTTTTTTTAAATTTTTTTATTCCTTCTGGCAGGAGAATGGTGGGGAGGAGTGGGCTGCCTCCCCCAGCCCCCTGCCTTGCAGGAGTCTGATGTGGGTGCCAGAAGTCCCTGAGTCACTGCTGAGCTGGGGGGAAGCAGGGAGCTGCATTGCACCCTGATCCAGGGGGGGACCCGGGGCAGAGCTGTGGGATGCTGGGCGAAGCATTGCACAGGGCAGCCTTCAGCAGCAAAAAGTTTGGGCTGTTTTGGGGCTGGGAGATGGTGGGTGTGCGGGGGAAGGAATCCCCACAAGGAGGTTTTCTTGCATCATTATTTTTAAGCATCACAGAAAAAATGTAAAAAGCACCCAGCGAAAGCGATTTTGCTTTTTAGCAAAAGATTTCTAAGGGAGTTTTGGGAAACTGGGGGTTATTCAGCCCCAAAGGTAGCGTACGGGTGCGCGTCACCAAATAGCAGCAGTTTGGTGCTGCTGCTTCACGGACTCTTCTGATATTCACAGTAGTTTTGTTTTTTTTTTGATTTCTAACTTTTTCTCTTTTGCTTGGTGTACAAAAGCGGAACTGGCTTGCGTTCAGAAATGCAAGAATTATTGTCATGCAGGAAAACTGTGTTTTGCACAAATCTACTACAAATAGCTCGAGAGATCTGTGCTGCCCTCTGCAGCAGTTTATCAATATTCCAGGTCATTTACCTATTTACAGCCAAACAAACAATAAGAAAAGTGCTTTGTGAGTGTGCTTGAGAGTAAAGTGGAGCATGAAGTGGGATAATTCCTAAGTGCTTGACCATCTGCATTTGTGCAAACATCCCCAGGTCCTCCAAGTTCTGCAGATACACTTGGTTTCTTAGAAGCAGGAGCTGTTGGGCGTCGTGTCCGTTCGGACGGAGCCCTCCGAGCCCTGAAACGTCCAGCGTGGTTTTGTGCCAAGGGAGCTGTTGCCTCCTGGTTGTCGGTGCTGGAGAATGAAGCAGGGGTGCTTGCTTGGATGCTGCATTTCCACAGGGATAAGATGTCCATCGGATGTCCATCATATCAGCACTTGGGGAGGGCAGAGCTGGCCAGAGGTCCAGCTGTGGGAACCTTCCCCTTCTTGGGGAACAGAGCTGGGAAGAGGGAGGCTGCAGAGGGCTGGGATAGCCCCGGACGTTGGGAAGCGAGCGGCTGTTTGCCAACACAGCTCTCATTGTGCTCGCTATCTTTTTTTTTTTCACCGTGGTTTTTAAATAGCACCAGTGAATATCTAGAGCAGATTTAAGGACCCAGCAGCCCCAGCGTTTCCCCTCTTTCCGTGTTTTAAAGTAGGGAGATGGTTTCACGTGTGCCCAGTGTCCCTGACCTGGATTTCTGGAGGAAAAGGGCAAAAGTCCCACCCCGGCACTTGGGGAGTGGTAGAGAGAAGAAAACTCTTCCCTCAACCATGCATAAAAGGATTAACCAGGCTAAAAGGTCATACAAGATTTAGCTGGGCCTTTAGCATCAGTAAGCCAAGAATTATGGGAATTTGATTTACAAATTAGCATAAAGACCTTATTCTAATAAGCATACAAGCTGAAATAGGTATGGAAAATAATAGCATATGTCAACATCGGCCGCGGAGCGTTCCTCATCCGAAAGAATTATTCACAGAGAACTCCCAAACCCAAGCAGGGGCGATGCCCGCGTGCGGTGGATCCGGCCCCCAGGCGCATCTACAGGAGCTGCCAGCGTCGGGAGCACCCCGTGGGTCAGGGCTCTGCATCCCGGGAGGAATTTTTCTCAGCGGAGGTGGGAGGGGAAACCTTCTGGCAGTTTGTATGAGGAGGTAATTGCTCTAATAAATGTATATAAGAAAAATTACGCCTATCGACGGCTCTCTGTGAATACCCGGATTTATCGTTCCCCGGGGAAAATATTGGCTGTGACTTCACGGTGGATAATGGTTACGGTGCGGGTCAATAAAACGCGATATTCACCCCAACAGCAGAAAATAGCTATTTAATAGGTAATAACAGTAATAATCGATACCTACATGATTAGATAACCCGGTTATACGTAGTACATAAAAGGAAGGGGACGCGCTGCGGTTCCTCAATGGCCTGATTTGGAGCGTTGCCGCGCATCTGTCACTCTTGGTGATTTTAACCGGAGCTGTAAGCAGGTAGCCAGCACCCCTGGCAATCGGGCCACCTCCGGGGATTAATTGGAACATTCTTAAGACTCAGCAGAGTAAACGGGAACCCCAACGGATCTTCAGCGCTGGAAAGACTCTTTGGTGGAAAAAACACATGGGGTGGCACCTAAAATGCTGGGTCGGTGCTCGGGGTCGCGGGCGGGTGCGGTGGCTTCGCTCGGGGCAGCGTTGCACGTGGGGGTTCACACGTGCAGGGTATGGCTCCTGCCCCGGGAACCTCCCTCCGCTGATCTGCTCGGGCACTGGGGGGCTGGCAGAACGTAGCGAGCAGGGAACCTGAGGCTGCTCCACACTGTTTGTGTGTGGAGGGATGTTTGCCGGAGGAGTTGCGGTTGTGACGAGACAGGGGTGTCGTGGGGAACACGTGCTGGAGCTGGGTCACGCTGTAGCTGCAACAGCTTCGGGAGCCTCGCTTGTGGAGCAGAGCTGCGTGGGGTTCCATACGCGCTGCCACGTGTTACAGCTTACTGATGTTAGCAGACAGGCACGGAGAAAGAGGCTGTGGCTATCTACAGCAAGATCCATGAGGAGACGGGGAAGCAGAGCTGGGCTGCATGGCCAAGGAGGTACAGGACTGGTCAGGTATCCCTGCGCTGGGGATGAGACTCACTGACCAGTCAAGAGGAGAAAAATGTGAGTTTGACAAGTAGAGGAGATCAGGTGGTAGCTGTGAGCTTGAAATAAACCTCCTCTGCCAAGTGCCATCCTGTTAACCAGCCTTGGTGGTGCTGGGTGCTCTGGAGGCTGCACCCGGTTTTGTGATGTTCTAGTGCCAAAAACCAACTTCTCTTTATCCCTGTTGGCATTTTGACCATCACAGTAACCCTGGCTTATGGTTTTCCTGCCCTCCGCTTGTGCCATCCCTGAGACAAGCACATTCAATACTGGAAGCGTCCGCTTCATGTGTTTTTCTTGATTCTTTTGCTTGAAAATATCAATATTGTGATTTCCCCCCCCCCAATCTTATATTTTTTCCCTATGGGGAAAAAATTGATCCGTTGACAGATCTAGGTCAAATCAACAAGCAGGGCTTGCTGTTTTCTGTGATCAGCTGGGTGGAGGGGGTGAGCTCACCAGCTTGCTTCCCAGGCAACTCGCAGTCAGACAGCCGAGGTGGGCTCCAGCCTTCCTCCGCAGCCTGCGAAGCCACGTGGGGAAGATCTTTCTGGCCATGGGGATCAGAAAAAAAACCCCTCTTCTGCATCTGCCTTTCCTTCCCAAACTTCAAAAGTGGCAGGGAAGGCCAAAATTTTCTTTGTTCCTCGGTTGAAGGGATGCTTTACTAGAGCAAAGCTTTGAAGAGGATAAATGGGATTTATTTTTTTCAGTTACTGGTAGTGCTTCTTTGATGCGTGGTGACAAATGTCCCATTAGACTCAGTGGGACCCAACCACGATCCATCTCAGATGTCCATGGCAAAGGCTCGCAGCTGCCTTGGAGCTGCAACTTGCAGTTGAGCTCTCGGTGTCGAAATAGGGGCCAAAATGAGCAAGGTGCCAGATTTTGGGGCTCTGTGGTGGAAGTCCAGGCCATGCTGCTGTCTCCCATCTTCAGCCAGCATCCTGCTGGGTCTTCCCGTGCCTTTTAGTAGCTTTTATAGACAAAACCCCCAGACTGCAAAGAATGAGCTCTTTGTCACTGCATCCCTTGGGGCATCCTCATCCCGGGGGCCTCTTTCGTGGGTGCTGATGCATCGTCCAGGCATCGCACGCCCAGTGCTCCCAGCACGCTTGGAGCTGTGGCTGCTGGTCTGGAGGAGCTCGCCACCTCCCTCCTCCTTCCCGAAGCACACACTTTGCTCTTGGTTAATAATAAATCAGAGGTGCTGCCTTTGCCGTGCTGTTATCTCCCGCCAAGGAGGATATCGTGGGGTTTTGATGCGCTTACAGTTAATATGTCCAATGCTGAAAGCTGTTGTAAATTAATTGACCTCTTGACCCCCTTGTCCTGTTGACTGTTCCCAGTAAAGACGGTGTTCGGTTCTTGGCATCTTCCCCCCCCAGCTTTCCCTTCCTCTGTCTCCTCCACCTCCTGTGTGCTTCGCTTACTAATCAGGGGGAGCCGAAAAAGGTCCTCTGAGCAGGGCTTCAGGCAGCAGAGGAGCCACGGCACCGAGATGCTTTGTAGCAGCCGTGCGGGGAAGCCAGGATCCCGGGGACCCAACGTGCATAAATTACTGGTGGTTGGAGTATTCCCTTTAAAGCGCTGGGGGGGCGGTGATGGAAGCTGGCACAGCATCCTCTGCCTTCCCATGGCGACGGGGACAGAGAGCTGTAGCTGCTGCCAAGCTACGAAGTCAGTGCTGAGGACCTTCTGGAGGTGGGTGGACCCAGCATCAGCAGGGTGCAGGGGTGCTCAGCACCTCTGTCCATCCTAGCGAGATGTGGCCCCTGACAAGCGCTTCACTTCGGAGCTGTGATGGGTCTGCTTCGCGGGCAGGATGGGAGCAGGTGCTTGGCAGGGGCTTGGGGGAAGGAGCCACAAAAGATGCTGTGAGCCTGGAGGTCCTGGGTTCACATCCTTTGCTTGCCCTGCAGCAGTTTAACCTCATTACATGGTCCTTCCTCAGCCCTTCCTCACTTGGCCACGTGCTCCGTAAGGATACCAGCCGCTTTTCCCCTCTTATGGCAGGCCTAGAGGACCTGGATTTGTACTTTTTTATCCCTCCCCCACTATGTAATTGCAGCCGAATGAGCACGGGGAAACCCTAATCTAGCTTGGAAAGGAGCTTGAGATACTCGGTTCGCATCCTCCCGTGACTCGTGATGGGAGACAGCAGCTGCTAAGGAGTGGGAAATGCCACAGGAAATTGTGTAATATTAGAAACGAAGCCGAGCAGGTTTTCTTTTCTTTTACTTACTCCAAAACAGAATAAAACAGAACAATTTTGCAAGTTCCCCACAGAAGTAAATTCCGGGGGAAAAAAAATGAGGATTGATTTTGAAGCATTTTTGTTCTGTTTTGGAGCTTGCAGGAGCTTTATGGACAAAGTTGTGAAGCTCTTTCCAACAAAAAAAATAACAAAAAAAAAAAAAGAGAGAGATCCGAAGGCTGCGTTCCAGCAGTACCAAAAACAGCCTGGAGTCTCGAGCCTTGTTCCTTTTTTTTTTTTTTTTTTTTAATTTTTTTTTTTTTTTTTTAATTGTTATTTCTTCAAAACAGACCCTCTGCTAACGTTCTGGTTTTGCCAGAAACGGCATTCTGGGTTTGGAACCCAAACCTGACCCTCCTCGCTGGAAGCCTGACAAAGTTCATTAACACCATAATATTACCTCGACCTTTAAGTGGGGCTTTTTCCTCCTCCTCTTGTAAGTCAGCTAGTGACGAGCACGGAGTCCCTGGGTTGGCTGGGTTGGTTCTTACCTTTTCTTGCCTTTCTCCAGGACGAGGTGGTATTTATAGATCAGAGGGTGCCTACAGTAGGCTCATTATATTTTTTTGGCGAAGTCAATCCCCAAGGTGGTTTTTGGTGGCGGGCCAAGGCACGGGAGAGAGGCAGGGCTGGCTGGCAAGAGCTGCATTTGGATTTAGCCTGAGCAACATCTCTCTTAGTACAACCCTTGCTGGAGCAGGAGCGGGATCGATTAGAGGCCGGGGCAGTGACGAAGCCAAAACCGCGCTGTCGTTGAAGACAACATTTAAAAATTTGTGTTATTTATTGTTTTCCCTTTCTTTTGTGCTGGGGTTTTTGTTTTTTTTTTTCTCCCCTGCGTGTCAGCCCTTCCCATTGTATGGTTTTGGGCTTCGAAACCTGACATCGCATTAGCAGCCGTCTCCAAAGCCCCCAAATAATGCATAAACTATGATTATTCCTTCTGATCCACTTGTGTTTATGTAAATGGCTGGAAAAGCGGTTTTCGGCTTATTTCAGAAGCTTAAGGGATTCATACCAAGCCTATTATTGAAAAATCAGAAAGTGAAAAGCAACTTCTGAGACAAGGAATTAGCAACTCAATGGCAGCATGCGTGGCGCTGGCGGGACCGCAGATGGGAATCCCCCCCCCCATCCCTGGGATCTGGAAAACCAAACACATGCCAACAGGTTGTCCGGAGGGACTCGGGACTCGGAGGAGGTTTGTGGTTAATCCGGAGGGATGAGGGTCCAGGGTAGGAGCCTGGAGAGGGAGGTGGGGTGCAAACCATCGGGTGGGGGTCAGGAGTTTTGACAGCTGGTGTAGAAGGAGCTCTGACCCTGGCTCTGCAGCCCTTGCTTGGCTGGGAAGGGGCTGGTGGTGGCTGGGAGCACCAGTACGTTCCCAGCAGGGCCATGTGCAAGCTTTTTTCCCCCTGTCCCAGGAGAGGTGGGAACAGATGCGAATCTCCTTCAGAGCTCCGGCCCCTTCCAGCCCCGCAGCATCTCATCCTCCTCTCCTGCTGCTCCTTTTTTTTTTCTTCCACCCTGATTCGGTCCCTTTCCCCCCTTCCTTATGTTAATTTCCCACCTGAGCACCAAGTACTTTATAAATAGCAAATCTGAAATGAATTTCCTAGCAGCAATCATTATCTCCCTCGACAGCCATTAAACATTCACACAAGCAGAGCAAAATGACAAAGGGGATTGATTTTTACAGTATGTTGGGGGGGAGGAAAGAGAAAGGAAATATGTTGACACAGCCCTTTTTTTTTCTCTCCTCCCCCCCCCTTGCCCCTCCACTCTCCCCTCCCTTCCAGATTCTCTGTCTTCAGGAATGTAAAAATCACCCGGAGAATCCTTTTTGACATCTCATTGGAAGGGGTGGGGAGAGCGCGAAGTTGGAAAGAAATAAAAAGAAATCATTTTAATTACAAAAAAAAAAAAAAAAAAGAAAGGAAAAGAAAAGAAAAAAAAAGGAAAAGGAAAAAAAAAAGGAAAAAAAGAGCCCTATTCTCTCCTTCTTCAACCCCTGCAAGCCTTGCTCTGATCTGTCGTCTACGTGCGACTGCTAAACACGAAGTTGGTTACGCGGCCCCGGCTGTTGAGATGAATATGTCAGAGTTAATGCCTCCGAAGATGGAGGGGGGGGCTGGAAGGGCTGGGGGGTGGGGGCCCAATCTCCGCAGCCTCCTCGGCAGAATAAATGTGTTGATGCAATAGTTGGGAGCCTGCGAGCTGCTGCCGTATGAGGCACTGTAGCTGAAAATTTAACTTTGATTTCAATTTTCATATTTGTCAGCAATAATTAGATTCAAGAAATGTTTTTGCCGCTGTTCTAAAATACTAATAAGTAGGAGCCTTTGTAGTATGGCTAATGGAGTCTTTTTTTTCCTAGTGGGCTAGAAAAATTCCATTAAAGGGAAAAGTCATACTATATTACCATGCTTCAACATGCATCGACTTTGCTGCCACAGGAACAGCCGTGCTGGGAGACAGCGGCTCTCGCCTCGAACTGCGGGGACGATGCCTGGCAAACGGGGCCGGCATCCCACGGTCGGGAGCTGCTGGGGCTTCCCCTGGAGCAGGGAGGGCTTGGTGGGGGGAACCCCACACCAGGCTGATGCTTTCAGGGGTGGCTGGAGTCTTTCAGAGCACTCAGGAGATGATGTTGCGGCGGTAGCCTGGCTCTCGTCCAGCCTCCTCGCTTTGGCAGTTGCTTTTTGGTGTTGCGAACTCCCGTGGGGTTTAAAGCCTTAGATCGATTTGGGATCTCCCCTCGTCGGCTCTGCCAAAGGCAGAAAGCCCCTTCTCCCCTTCCCCGCCCCGCAGCGTGGATTTCCTTGGTGGCACGTGCCAGGTTTTATCCCAGAGCAACGCCAGGAAGGAAAAGGACATTAAATTTGCTGGCGATACGCAGAGCAAATGGGGGAAGCTCTAAGTTGTGTCGTTCTCAAGTTACTTCAGCCTATTAAGCAAACAACAGCACTTGTGGAGTGAGAAATGGAAATGGCCAACGCGGCCCGATTAATCCTGGATGTACAATTCCATTAATAAGCCAGCTTTTTAATAGGTGGCTCTTTCCAGGAGCTGCTGAGCCTAAGAATTGATGCATTCATTGTAATTGTATTGCAACTAATAGGATATGAAGAAAATTGTATGGAGAACCTGTTCCTCCGCCACCCTTTTCCAATCACTTGAAATAATGCTTCTCCCTGGAAGAGCCCAGCAAGGTAATGATACTTAAACCTAAATAGGAACAGGAATATTTTGAATTTTGGTGGAGGGGGTTTTGGCTCGTGCTTTCACTTCCTGGTGGAGCTGGCAGAAGCTGAAACAGCAGTTTGGAAAAGTGCCAGAGGAAACGGGGATCCCAGTCCCAGTGGAAATGGCTGGATACTGGGGCTGCTGGGCGATGGGATGCGGCCGATGCTGCAGAGATCTAACTGGGTCTGAGAGCAACCAGGCTTCCTCCTGAGAGCCAAGCGGGGGGTTTCTGGGTGCCCAGGCACGGGGCTGCCCCTCTGGCATCTGCACCCGCAGCCTTTTGTTCTCTTCCTTGGCAGCGAGAGGAGCCTTCCCCTCTGCAGTCGGTGTGGTTTGGCTGGGAGAGCTCGTTAATGAGCCCGAGGTCCTCTCTCCATTCATCCCCTGTGTTTATTCAGACCCGGATGCCAGAGCTCTGAATCCCTAGGAGGGGATTTGAATCTTGGTCTGGAGCTGAGGGTCGCTGCTACTCCTGATTTCGTACCCCTTGCAAAAACTCAGCTCCTTGCCTTTAGGAGCGAACGTTCCTTTGCGGCTGCAGCTCTGGCTCCCCGTGGTATCGGGAGAGGGATTTGGGCTTTTCTCGGCGAGCGTCCCTCCCAGAGCATCCCTGGCAAAGAGCAGCGCGGGCGATGCCGTTGGGACGACGCTGCCGATCCCGGGCAGGCCGAGGGACTGGGCAGCAGCAACCCCGCGATGCAGAGCCCTTTAATGTCAATGCAGTTGCAGAATAACTCGCGTTAAAGCCCAGGAAACGTTACCCGTTACGAGCTGACTGGTTCAGCATCCAGGCGGCCCCTGATTATTGCAGCCGTCGCTCTGCTGATGGCGTGGGGAATTTGGAGAAGTTTGCAGCCGTTTTTTTCAGCCGTTCGGCACCGCTGGCTGTTGGTTTGGGGGTTGTTTGTTTTTCCCTCCTTCTCCCTATTTGTATGCATGCTCTGACCCCTCTTGGGTAGCAGGATAGAAAGTAAATATAAAGGGGAGGGGAAAAAAAAAAGGGGAAGGAAAAAAAAAGAGAAAGAAAAAAGCCAAGGCACAGTTCAGCTGAAACCCCTGAGGAAACGGATGTGATTGCCTTACAGAAATGGCTCCAATAAGGCCAGAAAGGAATATTGCTTTTATAGCTTTCGGGATATAAAACATTTAGAAAATGTGATTGACTGGCAGGCCCTAATTTGTCATTTGCCCATTTCTCTCTCTCTCTCGCCATCCTCGCATCCACCCAAACAGGCGAAGCGTGCTCAGACGGACTGACTGCCACCTCGGGGGCTCTCTGTCCCGCTCTCGCACGTAGTGCACGTGCAAACCCTCCTTCCCTTGCACGTCGAGCCGCGAGCGTGCGCGCGCGGGCACGTGTTCCCCCCGTGCTCCCGACTCCTTGTCCCTCTGCCTGTGTCATGGATTTATCATCATTCTGCTAAGCACTCAAACTCCTGTGGCTATTTATAATTAATGCTCAGAAACCTGCCAATCCATTTAATGACACTAGGAGGTCACGGCCTCCCTTATAGCTTCCCATTAATCATCATTAGAACAGTTCTGGGTTTTTTACATTCTTTTTAAATGTTAATTCACCTTTATAATGCTCCTTTCAGCTCTGACTGTAAAGGGAGACTCTGTAGTGACTCCAGCCTGTCTTGCAAGTGTGTGCAGGTGAAAGGCGCAGTGGGACAATTGCACTTGATAAAGTCTCTTGGATGTCTCCCGCTGGAGTGAATTATACTCACAAACCCTGCCAGATGGGATTTCTTCACTGCCCTCTGCCGCCTGCTCCTCGCAGCGTTGCTGGCACCACTCCCTCCTTCCCTCCTGGCTCCATCCCTCGGGTACCACTGAGCCCCTGGCATCAGGGGCTGCAGGGAACCCTGCGTCGACCGGGTCGCAGAGGGAATAAGCTCCTGGGTGCTGGTGTGGTTGGACAGAGCCGTGTGCGCTCTGCCGGGTCGTGGTCAGGCACATCGTCGGTGCCTGGGCTCGCGTTGGCGTAAGGCGGGCTCATGTGTGGCTTGGCTTGACGGGATTGTGGTTGCTGCGTCCCCTCGGTGTGATGGTTTGGGTCAAGCTCATCCCTCGTGAAGGTTAACAGAAATCCCAGTTCCCTGTGGTGCAGGCATCTCCCCTTGCCTGCTGCTGCCCTGCAGGTGGGAAACCACGAGCCCTTTTCCCTGTGTCCCAAAGCACCCGCTGTCACCGTCACAGCCCCAGCCCCTCGGGGAGCTGGTGTGACTGCACGGCAGAGAGGCTGAGCCGTGATGTCAAGTGGCAGCTTGGAGGAAGGAAAGCTCTGGTGCAATCTGGCAGCTTTTGGCAAGCAACGGCTCCTCTTCAGTAGCCCTCTCTGGGCTGGCTGTTGGAAGCAGTCGTCCCCTCTCTGAAGTCAATCTGTCCTTGCCACGAACGGGAACGGGTCCAAAGCGGTGCGCGCCCGATGCGGGTTCTGGTTGTGGTCCTCTCAGGAGGGGTCCCTGCTGGGGGGCTTCGCAGTGGTTTGCCACCAGGCCAAGAGCCGTGCGAGCCGCTTCTCTGATGGAGCTCCTGGAGACTTGTCACAGCCTTGGCCGACAAACCTGCGAAGCATCCCGTGACTCTTCCCTCACCATCCCATGGGGTGAGGCAGCACCGACCCCCAGCCCCTTCGGTGGGAAGCACACGGAGCCCCTCCTGGGCTTGGGATGGGGGAAGGTTCTTCCTGACCTCTCTTTTCGGTTGAAACGGGATCGCTCCTGCTCTTTTGGGGACTTCTGGTCGTGGTGGGAGCCGAGCCCAGCCCCATTTCTCTGAGTAAATACGCCAGCAGCATTTGGCTTAATGAACTGTGGCTTTTAATAAATGGCTCTTATCTTGCTGAAGTGCTGCTAAATTGTCAGGATTTAAAATTAGCCTAATAGATTTGCGGGCGATGTTTTATTCACTGGTTAGTTGGAAAGAGACAGAGAGAGGGGGAGATGTGGCTCCACCCAGTTCTCCCTGAATTACACCAGAGTTATTTATTTGTTTGGGCCGAAGGGGAAATGTTCCGGATTAATGTGCGATGCCTCAGCACCTGACTTAATGAGAATTTAGAGACCTATCCCAAACTGATAGGCTCCAATTAATCACTCGGTGGCCCCTCAGCTTTGCTGTCCTCGAGAATGTATATTTTTTTTAAAGTGGTGGTTGGGTTGTGGTACCTTCTGCTGCTTGCCGGGAGAGGGGGATGGGGATGGACTAGGGAGGGGGACGGGGATGGACTAGAGACGGGGACAGGGATGGACTAGGGAAGGGGACGGGGATGGACTAGGGAAGGGGACGGGGATGGACTAGGGAGGGGGACAGGGATAGACTAGGGAGGGGGACAGGGATAG
>JANVCC010000064.1:2314025-2346522 GCA_025345505.1 Todiramphus chloris collaris
GGGGATTTGAATCTTGGTGTGGAGCTGAGGGATGCTGAGTTGGCCTTCGGTGTAGACGAGCACCTAGGAGGGCATTTGGGTCTTGGTGTGGAGCTGAGGGATGCTGGATTGGCCTTTGGTAGAGAGGGGAACCTAGGAGAAGATTTGGGTCTTGCTCTGGAGCTGAGGGACACTGACAACTGGCAGAGAGGAGCACCTGGGAGGGGATTTGGGTCTTGGTCTGGAGCTGAGGGACACTGGATTGACCACTGGCAGAGAGGAACACCTAGGAGGGGGTTTGAATCTTGGTGTGAAGCTGAGGGATGCTGGATTGTCCTTCGGTGGAGATGAGCACCTAGGAGAGCATTTGGGTCTTGGTCTGGAGCTGAGGGACACCAGATTGGCCTTTGTTGGAGAGGAGCACCTAGGTGAGGATCTGGGTCTTGTTCTGTAGCTGAGGGACACTGGATTCACCTTTGGCAGAGAGGGGCACCTAGGAGAAGATCTGCATCTTGGTCTGGAGCTGAGGGACACTGGATTGACCACTGGAAGAGAGGAGCACCTAGGAGGGGATTTGGGTCTTGGTCCAGACCTTTAACCAAGTACTGAAAGAGCCCAGGGAGGATGAAGCAAGTTTTCCAGCCTAACAAGTGTATTCCCAACTCCAAGGTGTCCATGTGCCTCTGTTAGGAGAAGCACATGGGGGTTTTGGCTGGAGTTCTCCTTGGACTCTTGGCCAGCATGGGGAGAGGAGTGGCTATCCTCCACCAGAGAGTCATTGTGTTGGGTTTCACATCGGAGTGGAAACTCAGGGTGATTCCTGTTATCATCGTAGGAGCTGAGACAGAAGGAACAAGTGCGGAGAGAGAAGAAAGCAGTGAGTGTTGTCGTCATTCAGCCTTCTTCAGCTTGTGAAGAGACAGCTTCACAAGAAGTGTGTCAGATGGGCAGAAGTTCAGCTCAGCCCCTTCTTTGGCTAAAACTTTTCCTGTCCTTGAAATCTCTCTCCTTCGCTCTGCACTTGAGGGAAGGGAATTTATTGCAATGAAATATGTTGTCTTGTGGCTTTTTATGAAAACAGCACATGTCACTGCCCCTATTTCCTGGAGCCAAAGGATGTGGCTGGATTTCAAAAAGAAAGGGACTGGATGATTTCATTATTGCTAACAACTGTTCCCACCAAGATAAGGACAGTCTAATCACATTCCTCGTGCAGAAGTACCAAGGGAACCAAAAGGGAACGTTTCCATTTGCTTTTTCCATGTTGTCTTCTGTGTTTTGGTCGCCTTTGGTGCCAGGAGCAGGCGGCGAGGCTAAATGGACTTGGGGGGAAGTCAAGGCAGCAGGAGGTGGGGGAGTGGTATGGTTATCAGGGCACTGGTGTCCCAGGTTGGAGATGCTCTGCCAGCAGCAGCCTTTGTCCAAGCTGGTGCATGGATTTATTTCTCTGACTGCGGTCGGGGCTCGGGCTCTGCCGTCCCAAACTCCTTGGGCAGAGTCTGAGCTGATGATGGGAGGATTAGCACTGAGCAGAAGGGTAGTTTTTCAGCCTTTTTTTTTGGTTGTTTTTGTTTTGCAAGCCCCCCAGAAATGATGTGCCACCTCCTCATAAAGATTTAGAGCTTTCTGTCAATAACTTTGCTTTTCTTAATTACGTTTCCCCGACTCCGGATGCAGATACCCTTGAGAAGTGACCCTAGCTGAAAATAACCTCTGCAGTGTGCACGCTTCGTCTTGTACTACCAGGAGGTGATGTTGACCGTAACACAACCCAGGCAGAGCCAGCTGCTCTGCCCAAGAGGAGGTGTGGACTAGGAGAGAGGAGAGCCAAGAGGTGAGGGGGGCAAGTTTTGGCTGTGCCCTTTACCAAGCTCTTCTGCCAGCACGGAGCCGAGCTGCCCCGTCTCCCTGCTGAAAAGCTTCATGTCACGGGGAGAGAACTCTCTGGGCTTCGATTTGCCTTGTAGCAAGGGATAACATCATCATCTCATCCTTTCATGATTGGAGGACAATATTTTTCACATCAATTTATCTATCTCAGTAGCCCTGATCCTGCTCTTGTGCTGCAAGCGGGTAGACACTGTAAAAAAACAAAAAAATTCAGTGTAAAGGGGATGATGTAACTCAGTTCTCCTCCTCAGCCTCTCCTTGGTGCTGAGGATCTTCGTCAGGGCGCTAATTGATGGATCCCATTATCGATGGACCCCGTTAACGCGCTCGGAGAGGAGCTGTCGGTTGGCGAGCAAAGTGGGGTCCTCTCTTCGGGTCACCAATTCCGGTCTCGGCAGCGACCACCCAAAGAGAGAAGATGACTTATAATTACATTCATAATTGAAAGTGATTAATGGTAGCAAAAGAACTTGGAGCGATTTCTTGTAATTAAATACTGATTTTAATTCCTTTGCAGTGCCGAGCACCATATTTGCTTTGCTGGTGATATTTATGGCTGCGCCTTTGCACAGTTTAATATCTTAAAAATACATGCTAAGTGATTAACATTTTTTTTTTGTAACTCGGTAAACAAGTAAATATCAATTAATTTGTTTACTTTGTGCCTGTAATTAGCGATTCTTATTTCGTATTTTTGAGGATCTGTGTTCTGGAGGATTTGTGGCTTGGAGCAGAAGCAGAGGAACCCTTGATTGCTTCCAAGCCAGGGGAGTCCTGCTCCCTGCTCTAGCTGAAAAAAAATCTCCACTTTTAAGAGGCAGAAGGAGACAGGGGTCACATCTGCAGCAGTTTAGGCTCCGAGGACATCGCGGCTGAGTTTTGAGCCTGCTGGTAGCCAAGCCTCTTGTGAGGGTTTGGAGGAAGAGGGAGGGAGTTGTCTGCTCACAGCAGATGCTCGCTGGCTGTTGCTTGGTCTTGAAGAACAGAAGTGTCATGAAATCAGCTGCTTCTGCCAGGTTGTTGCCATCTGTAAGTGACACCTTTCGACCTCGGGTGCTGCACGCGATGCTGCGTGTCAGGGGCTGCTCAGGGCACTCTTCCTTCTCCTCTGGTTCCAGCTGCCAGCGCTGTCTCCTCCCCGCTGCTCTTTGGAGAAGGCTTTTCCCCCACTGATGAGTGTTGTAGCCTTGGCTGGACCTCTGGGGGGATGTATTTGCCAAATGTGATGTTTTATCCTTCATACTCTCGTCGTACGGATTTGGGTTTCACCTTTGGTCTGTCGAGTAGGACTTGCCAGCGTGGGTTGGGGTTTGGCCACGGACGGGGAGCTGATGGATGCTCGTGTGGGGCCCCCCTAAACCAGGCAGGATTCCCATCTTGGGGAGCGTGGGGCATGTCAGAGACCTACCAGTGCCCAGGGAGAGCCCCAGTGATCTCCTGTAACTGAAAATACCATTAAGCCTGAGCTTGTTCCTCACCCAGCCCAGCTGTCTGGCTCTTCTTCAAGCGCTGTAGGACGAGCATTCTACTCCTAGATGTTCTCGTGTCCTTCCCGCGCCTTGACAAAGTTGTTTTCAGATGAGCCAGGCTGGGAATCTGTTTCCTAAAAACTTGGTCCTGCTCGCATAGCAACACACTGGGCCAGAAAGCACTTGATGGAAATCATGTCTCTTCCTCACCAGTTCCTTGATTCCTTGCTAATGCTTTTCATTCCCCCTTGCTGCTTGAGAGAGCTGATCGTCTGATTAAATTAAGACAGACACAAAAGCAGCTGGCCTGCCAAAGCCTAGGATTTTATTAAAAATAATATTGTTTACAGAGTTCTCTCCTTTTATGGCGCATATAAAACAGTGTGTTCCACCCGAGCAGCCGGCGGTCTCGCTGCAATTTACCCGGGAAGAGATGGAAAGACATTAAACCTTGTCTTGATGGGGAGTAGGGAGGGCATGGAGGAGATGGAGGTTGGGGATCAGAGACAGAGCGTAGCCGTGACAGCAAATGAGAGGGAAGGCAACGTGAGGGAAAAAAAAAAAGCGGAGAAAAGGAGGGATGGGTCCCTGTTCCCCACCTCCCCTTCTCCCCTCGCATACCTGTGCTGAAATGAAGCGTTCAGAAAGGAGAGAGATCATGGAAGAGAGGAGATAAACTAGGCCAGAGAGCTTCAGCTGGGGACCCAGCCTCTACCCGAGAGCTGGAGAGAGCTGCTTGCCCTCTTTGCAATATTCAGGAGCCCTTCCCGGGCTCTCCGTGCAGGTGGAAAGGCTCCTTTGCTCTCCTCAGCTCTTTAGAGGTCCTGCAGATGCTTTTGTGAGCCCTCAGGCAGAGGGGAAAGTCAATGCTGGTGGAAGGTGCTGGGAGTGCTGCCTCTTGTCCACCCAAGTTGCCTACCAAAGAGCTCTCATGGCTTCTAAATCATTAATTTGTAGTTTATTTGGCTCTGCCAGGGGCAAAGGGGGACGGTGTGGGGCAGGGCACATAGCAATGGGTCGTGGCACGAGGGGCTGGTGGTAAAGCAAGGAGAGACAAAGAGGTTTGGCTTTGCAAGGTCACAGGAGCATCCTTGAGGGAGCACCCGTGTTTGAAATGTGGTCCCCAGCTCCAGCACACCCTTATGCTGGCTAAAACGGGGTCGTGGTTGCTCTGGGAGGCCCGGAGGAGCTTTGCTGCTGCCTGGCTTCAGGAATGCCCTGTCTCTGCTTCCCCTTCTCTCTGCTTTCTGTTTGTTTGTTTGATTTGGTTCCAAATAATTAATTGTAAAAACCCATGGCTAATGGTTTGAATGAAGGATGGATGGGTACTTTAATTAACTTGTGAAAGGATTATACACTTATGTTTTCAGTCTCCCTGACCCCTGCTGAAGTAACCAAGCTCAAACTTCCCCACGTTTCGAGGGAGCCGCGTGAACCCGAGAGCGTGCTGGGCAGGGGGGTCAGCCCGTGGCCCCCCAGTTCTGCTGGCAAAGCCACCCACGCCACGCTGGGAAGATGTGGCAGGGACCTTGGTTGTAGTTAACTCAGAGAGGTCACTTCTCTCCCCTTCGTGGATGGGGGGGGGGGGGGTCATGGGAGAAACACTTCCCACCCTGTTTCCTTGGATGGCTGAGCTCCCGTGTGCTCATGGTGGTGAGCGCCTTCTGATGCCTGGTTCTGACACCTCCAAGGGGTTTGGTGAGGGTGAAGGAGATATCCCATGAGTTGTGCACAGACTTTAGAGACGTGAGCCACACGTGAAACTGGGATTGAACATGAGCCATCTGCCTCTTCTTTATATCATAAAAGTTTCCAAGGTCTAGCATGAGAAGTGAAAGGATGAGGGGTAATGGGTTTAAATTAGAGAAGAGTAGATTTAGATTGGGTATCAGGAAGAAGTTCTTTACACTGGGGGTGGTAGAACAGTGGAATAGGCTGAGGCCCCATCCCTGGAGATATTCAAGGTGAGGTTGGACAAGGCTCTGAGCAGCCTGGTCTAGCTGAGGGTATCCCTGTTCACTGCAGGGGGGCTGGACTAGGTGACCTTCAGAGGTCCCTTCCAGCCCAAGCCATTTTAGGATTCTATGATTCTAAGCATCTACTTTTCAATCCTAACCAGACAAAGATCAGCCATTGAATCTGATTGGGAATAAGCTCAGCATATCAAACTTGGGGACCTGAAACTGCTGAGCTCCCTTGTGCAGAAGGATTTCTGTAAAGCCAGGAGGCGAGGGGGTTGCCAGATGAAAGCGAGGTCTTGGCAGAGGTGGCCCTGGGTCTCTCCTTGCTATCCTGAAGGCAGGCTGTATCTTGACGGGTGTCAAAACCTGTATCAGTTTCTCAGTCTGAAGACAGTGAATGGTTTGGGGCTGTAGCAACAGGCTCTCCAGCTCTTGCAGCTCAACACGTTGCCGTCTCGTTCGTTATTTGTGTCTCAAGAATCGCTGAGTAAGACGCTGCGAAAACCTTTGAAGAAAAACGCTGAGCTCTCACCACCCTCCGACCCCTTCCACACATCAGCCTTCCCAGCTAACTCCTCCCGGTGACTTCTCAGCTTTTCAGGGCAGTGCTAAGAGGCGAAAGGTGTCTCCTGCGTGGTTCTTTTAATGAGCAAATAAAACCTGAGACCCTATTCCAGCAGGACTGGTGAAGGGACAGGACTTTCTCAGCTCCTCCACTGCATGGTTCAGAAAGTCGGGACCAGGCTGGTTCCAAGAATTTTCTGAATGAGTCCAAATTGCTTTGGGTATCTACGAGAGGGATGGGGCCGTGGCTTGCATCATGCTACTGAGTCACTGGGCAATTTCCCATCCCTCCAGGTGGGAGCTTCAGCTTTGCTGCTTAAAACAAGGCTGATTGCGCTTGTTCTCTCATGGAAAATGCATGAGAAAAAAAAATGAATTTCCATGCTGTATGTTGGATCAAACGCTGTTTTTACTCTAAATGAGCCCTTTTTGGCCTTCTTTGAGTAGTGGTATCTGCCCCTGGAATCCTCCTCACTTATCAGTCCCCCAGCAAGCTGCTCTGTTTGATTGCTAATCGGCCTTATTATGTTTTGAAATGCACTCTAATATTTTAGTTTTAGTGACTTTTTTTTTTTTTGGAGGCCAAATCCCAGCTTCTGAAGTGCATACCTCTCTCTTACTTCAATGGCAGCCTTTCACGTTTATCCCAAGGCATAACATGGTCCTCACACCCTTTGAAATTAAATGCACTGATTAGAGCATCTCTCAGCCGCCACCGTTCCGCACCTCAAAGGTGCAGAAGCTCAGAGCAGCTCAGAGAAGAAGCTGGAAGTCGGAGGTGGGAAGTGTCTCCGTGCTCATCTTGTGAGTTCTTGGGACTTCCCGCTTGTTGAAGCTCTCTCCAAGTCTCCTGGGAATAGGTGTCTGCTTGTAGGTGATGAATGCCTCTGGTGGTGGTGGTGGTGGTGATGCGTTCAGCAGGTCTGTGGGTCATGCCCGTGTGGATGTGTGGGATTCAGCCAGAGAGGTGAACACACAGGGTCAGTTGGAGTCCTTGCTTTAACCCTGGTTTGGTTTGGGTTTGTTTTTTTTTTTTCCCCCTGAACAAGAGTGGAGAAATACCGAGCAAGTTGCTAAAAATGGTTGCACCTGATATTCTAGGTCGAGAGTGCTTCTGGCTCGAGTATTTGGTATTTTCAGCTCTTGCTGAAGCCAGCAGCAAGCTAAAATCAGCCGTACGTGCTCTGAGGTGCTCAGCACCCGCTGCGGGAGCGCGCAGACCTTGCAGAGCAAGCAGCAATGGGTGCCTGGAGTGCTGTCTGAAGCCTGGTTAGGCTGCTGCTCCGACCGTAATCGCTCCTTGGAGAAACCTCCCTTTGTTTAACCGGAGTTAAGCACTGAGTTAAGCATTTTGTTAAGGGAATTGATGCAGTTGTTTTGAGACGCTTGGGGTATTATTTTTTTTATTCTTTCCACCTCAGTGTGATCTTGAGGGCATCGTATGTGCCGTAGGGAGGATGCGTGATGGAGAGGACAGATGGTGCAGATGCGGGTTTGAGCTGCTGATGGTGGTACCTGGAGGTGCAGGGTCCACGTGGGGCTTGGCAGAGGAGCAATTGCAAGTTCTGGCAATGACATGTTTTGCTCTTGGAAATACTTTTCCTTCTCTAAATGTTTTCTCACTGGGGGGTGAGACTTTAATATGTCAGCACTTCAGATAAGGAAGCTGAGCTCCTCAGGGAAGGAGGACGTGTTTCATGGAGCTGGCTGGCTTCAGAAGCCACCAGTTCCCTTCAGCTTGGGTGATGGGGGATTGTTTGAGCGGGGGCAGGGCTGTGTCCAGAGGTCTGACCCAAAGTCTCACTCGCCTGGGGGCAAACAGTGTGATCTAAGTCAGCTTGGAGACAGGTACTGACCCACCACGATAACCTTGAAGCCTTCAAGTCTTTGCAAAACAGATAAAAGTCCATCTGCACTCCGAGATGCAGCCTTGAAATGAGGGTGATTAAAACACTGTGGTGCTGGGGGATACAGAACTATGTTGGATATCTCTCTTGAATTCAAGCCAGCAGCCACTCTGCTCTTAATGACCAGCCCTTGCTGGCTCTCCAGGTAGGAGTAATATTTATCTGAATTGGTTTAGCTTCTGCAGTGTCTAAAGATGGCTGGAAAACCTTCTCTGATTGAGTTGCCTCAGGAAATGTTCAGTGCTTCTGTCAGTCAGCGTCTGAGACTTGGCTGTCACTTCTGGCTGAGCTTTTTCAGTCCTCCCCTTGTCAGAAGACGCGAGCGGTGGGGGAGAGGGGACACACGAGCAGCGGGACGGTCACCCGTGATGGGCTGAGATGGGTGGGATGCCTGTCTAGTCAAAGCCGCTGTTACTACATCACCAGTGGTAGCACCACATCCAAATAAAGGGAGACAAGGGCTGGGGGTGAGTAGAGAGGAGAGACTATGATAATTCAATCCAGCGAAGCGAGTTGTCCCTGGAAATAGGACATGAATAAGTAATCTGGATAAATAATGGAGCTGTCTGCGCTGGAACAATAAAGAATAAAAGTGCTGAGTGTGGCTTGCTGTGATTTGTGGGGTCACGCTGTCTTGGCCGGTGGAGCCCTTGCTCCCAGAGGTGAGCAGGTGCTCGCAGACAGATCTCGTGGGCTGTGCAGAAATTACTTGTTCCGCCGTCGCTTGGTGCTGTGAAACCTGAAAGCTTGCTGCTGAGTGACCTCGGAGGGCTTACAAAACCATAGGGCTAGGTGGGATCCCAGCTGATGCCACCCTGGAGTGGAGATGAGCACATGTAGGACATCCTTCGTGGGTGGCTGATGGGGCTGGAGGTCATGTAGCTTCCTGGAGACCTTCTGCAAGGGTTTCTTGAGTTTTGAGTGGAAGTTATTCCAACTACCCAAGCAAAATCTTCTCTGCAGCAAATTAGGCTGTTGTCTTCTGCTGCCTCTTTGAAGGGACGTGGCAAATAATTATTCACCGCTTCCTTCATGTGATATTTATGTATGGGAGGAACGCTGTCATGTCTTACTCAATCTTTCCTTTTAGTGACAAAGCAAACCCCAGTGTCTTTCATCTTTCCCATGTCATCTGCATCTCTCTCCAATGTCATTGCCATTCCATGGACTCGCCCTACTCGTGCGTGGTTCGGGCGTGCGCTCCATCGTGTCGCATCCTTCAGAGATGCGTGTCTTGCACCACGGCAAGGGCAGTAGAGGTTGAGCTGGAAGGGAAGGGGGAACCTCTGTCTGCAGGTTGGGTGGAACCAGAGGTGTTGTGGAGGAAGTTGGTGGGGTTGGTGCAGGTCAGCAGGTGGGTTTTAATGTGTTAAGCCACCTTTAGCTTTCTGAAAGCGCGATGTCCGTGCCAGGATGGACCACTGCAGCTGCGGCCTCGAGTTAAACCAAGTGGGGTAAAAGAATTCTCCTTTGTCCCTCTTACAATGCTCAGCGTACCGTAAGATTTGCCATCTTCTGTAGCCTGGTTGATTCCCTTGTAGCTTGTGGTCATCTCTAACACCCCAGTCCTCTTCTGCACGTGGCTCCCTGGTTGTTTTTCCTCCTTTTTATACATGTGCTTGATGTTTTTCCCCTCCCTAAGTGTATCCCATCCATATCGCACTTCCTGTTGCTCCATTCTGGAGGTGTTTGGAGATGCTGGTCCTACCCCCTGAGCCCATCCAGCCCCTCTCCTCCTAGCTTGGCATCATCTGCCCGTTTCACCAACCGTGCCGCCGGGCCCGCGATGCGAGCTGTGAAATGCAAATGCTGGAGAGAGCGGGGCTGGGGACAGGCCCCCGAGGAATCCGGCTGGAGGTTGCCCTCCTCGCTTGGTCGTAAATAATAGATAAGAGCTCTTTGAGAGCGCTTTGTCAACAGGCTGTTATCCCTCCTCCCCTCTGCCCCCAGCCGCAGCGATTACATCCAGACCGCGTTTCCTCAACTTCCCTCGGAGGGAGCCGTGCGGGACCGGCGTCAGGAGCCTTATTAAAGTCAAGGTATATCGTGTCTACAGCTTTCCTCTTATCCACCAAGCCTAGTTATCCTGTCAAGGTGGAAATTAGGTTGGCTTGACATGATCTGTTCTTGACAAACTCGTGTTTGGTGGTGGTTGCGAGGGTTGTTGGTTTTTTTTGTTGGGTTTTTTTTTGGGTTGTTTTTTTTTTTTTTTTTCTCACTTTATTAAATTCCCGGGACGTACAAAGCCGTGATGGTTTCATCGTTTGTTTTAGTATCTTCCCGGTGATTGAAGTTGAGCTGATTGCCGACAGCTCCCGGCTTTTTTCTTAAAGATATGAAGATTTCTTGCCCTTTCTGCTGGCCTGCAGAGCTCCCAAAGAGCAGCATCGGTGACTCGGGGACAATCCTGCCCGATTTTTCAGCACTCTCAGGAGACCTTCCTCAGTCTCTGCCAGCTTCTTTTATTTTTGTTTTGTTTTTAACCCTCTTCTTTCCCTCCCTGCTCTGGCCTGGATGCCCATCCCCCCTCTCCATGTGTGTTTTGGAGCTGCCTGCTCACCGTGCACTCTCCTTTATCCAGATATAATCGAACATGGCAGTGAAGATCTCTGCCGTGTGCCTGGTAATGGACCTAACCTTCCTTTTCCTCTTCCTTTGAACACATCCAAGAGCCTTTTTGTTCTCTTCTCGTGTCCCTGGCTAATTGAAACTTGTTTTGCATGTCAGCGCTGCTGACTTTATCCCTCTGCGCTCTTGCCATCCTGTTGTACCCGTCCCTAGTTACAAGCCCTTGTTTCCATATTTTTTTTTATTTTATTTTTTTCCTGATTCCTCCTTTATTTCTAGGCTGGTGAATGGCTTCTGATTCAGCCGTAGCAGCCTCTTACTATGCTTCCTATCTTCCCTTTGCATGGGGGTAGCCAGCTATTGTGCCTGTAATACAGTCTCTTTCAGGAACTGCCAGCTCTCCCCTTCTTTCTACCTCAGATTATTTTCCCAGGAGACCCCATCTACCAGCTTCCTGAATTTGTTGAAATCTGGCTTTTGAAGTCTGTTATCCTTCTTCGGCGGCTTTCGTTCCGGCGGGTTGTGAACTCTATCATTTCGTTGCTACTCTCACCCAAATTACCTTCCCCCTTGAAGCCTCCAGTCCTTCTTGAGTAGGCAGAGCCCGCTCTCGGGCTTTTCTCTGCACCTTCCCAAACGCTGAGCTCCGTTGAACGCAGAATTAGGGGCTCGCTGGACTGTGTCCTGCCATAGCGTGCTGGGGCTTCATGTACCTTCTGTCTGTCCCTCTGGTTTGGTAAGGGCTTGCCAGCCATGGAGCACCCATTGGCTCTCACCATCTCCATGCTCTCCCTGTCTTGCACGTTATGGGTTGGGGGTTCTCCTGGTCACATCCTGCCCCAGCTGAGCACATGAGGCAGTTTGGTGACATCTTGGTCACCTCGGTCGCTTATCCAGACCTCGTGGCACAGGTCTGACTGTGTCCACAAGATCTCCTTGTAGGAAGGACTGCCTTCATTCCGTGCTGCTGCTTTTGCAGGCAGAGCCTCCCGAGTCAATGCCCCATGCACAGCAGCTCTGTGGGGGCTGTGGTGGAGCCCCAGAGGTGCTTCTTGTCACCGAGCATAGTGGCCGAGAAAGCAAAAAGAGGTTACACTTGACTCTGAACTTCAAGGCAGCAGGCTTGAGTGAAGCAGATCCCGTCCTTTATAACAAGGATATGTGGGGCCAGGTTGGCAAAGACCTTTAAATGTCAACAAAGCAATTCTGCACAGCCCACGGATCGTGGCGGGGAGCCGACGGGGACTGCAGTGCTGGGCAAACTGTCTGAGTCCAGCGCGACGGGTCCATCTCGGAGCAGCCTCCGGCAGAGACGAGACCTGCGAAGTGGCTGCGGTCGCACTGATGGTTGCTAGAGCAGATCCGTCTGCTTCACTGGTTTCTGTGGAGAAAGTGGGAGGGAGACCCCATCCCCACGGGCTTCTTTTAAAGCGGGCGACTCCAGGCTGTGGCAGCTCAAGCGTGGTCTGTGCAAGGCTTGGATGCACACGCGGAGAAGGGTGCGGAGAGGCTGGATGGTGTCAGGAGACACCCAGCGAAGTCTGAGATGCAACAACAGCTCCAGTCTGAATTACCTCAGGAAAACAATCCTGTTCCCTGCGAGTCTAGCATGAGAATAAGGGCAGGAGGGTGTCTTGACAAAAGCTGGTGTGGGATCTAGAGTGTAAGTCTCAACAAGGGGTGTCTGAGGGACCTGGGGCTGTTGAGCCTGGAGCAAAGGAGGCTGAGGGGAGACCTTCTGGCTCTGACAGCTCCTGACAGGAGGCTGGAGCCAGAGGCGGGTTGGGCTCTGCTCCCAAGGGACAAGTGATAGGATGAAATGGCCTCAAGTTGTTCCAGGGGAGGTTGAGGTTGGAGCTGAGGAACAATTTCTTCTTGGCAAGGGTTGTCCAGGGCTGTCCCAGGCTGCCCAGGGCAGTGGTGGAGTCCCCGTGATCCCTGGAAGGATTTGAAAGCTGTGGAGCTGTGGTGCTGAGGGCCATGGGTCAGTGGTGCCCTGGCAGTGCTGGGGGAAGGGTTGGACTGGATGATTGGACTGGGTGATCCGCAAGCTCTCTTCCACCCCCAGCAGTTCTCAGATTCTAGTATCTGCCCCTTCAGCAGTGCCTGAGGAACCACAACCGCATACGCTTCGCTCGTGCAAAGCTGTGCTGGAGTTCAGCCCTGCAGAAACCCCCCAGCTGGCGTTAAACAGGAGGGTTTTGGGGCCAAGGCTCCCGCCAGCTGCTGTCTCTGCAGCTGGAATGCGGGAGGCTGACTCCCAGTTAGCCACACACAGTGGATGCAGTTTGGCATCTCTGGAGGTGGCAGAGCTCGCAGCCGGTCGCAGTGGTGGCCCCAAGTGCTGCCACGGTGACAGGGATGCACGCGGGCTCGGTGACAGGCAGCTTCCCAAAACAGGCCGGTGTGTCCTCAGCCGGTGCCCGGGGATGTGTCACCGGTGTCCGGCCTCTGGCAGCTGGCTGTGGTGCGGAGGAGGAGGCAGAAACGCACGGGCTCCAGCAGCAAATGCATCCCTCGGGGACACAGAAGCTCCTGCAAATGTGCTGTGGGGTGGACTGGTGTTGCCTGGGTCCTGCAAAGCCAGATGGGATCTCTGCCCTCATGCGCAGGGTCAGAGAGAGTCAGTCCTTCTCAGTAACCTGTGAGGATAGTAAATGTAACGTGTCGATGTCCAGGAATTATCATATTTGGGAAACACTCATTAATCTCTGTCTGCTCCCTGGGTTTGATTGTGTTCCCTTCTCGTGAGCCCTCCTCCGCCGTGACTCGTGCTCTCGATTCATTTCATCTTCCCCACTCCCACTGCACCCAGGGAAGGCTTTGCCAAGCCTGCGTCCCATCAGCTGCCAGCAGAGAGGCAGGGGCAGAGCTTCTGAGTTACCTCTAGATTTTGTCCATGGTTATTTCCGTCGCTTTGTGAGGCTGTGGCAGCAGCAGGGGGATGGGTGTTGGTTCTGGCTAGGGGCAGGTGACAGGGCGAGCGCCTCGCTGCACCTCAGCCTGACCCCCAGCACTGCCCGCTGGCTTTGGCACGGGGATGATCTTCCATGCCACTGCCTACGTCTGACTGGTGGCACCTTGTCCCCAGCCTGTACCCCAGGGACGGGCCCGTCCTTGGTGCTGCTGCTTGGTTGCTAAACCCACAGCCCTCCTGCCACAGCTCCGACCCGGTGTGCGTGTTCTGCTGCAGACACACAGCATCTCCTGGCCTCCTGTCTATCCAGGCACTGAATGAGCCTGGATTGTTTTTGCTATCCCATCATGCAGAGAGTGACTTTTCTTTGCTCTGATGGACAGCGTGGTGAAGACATTGGAATGGGCTGCCCAGGGAGGTGGTGGAGCCACCGTCCCTGGAGGTGTTCAGAGAAAGGCTGGATGTGGCACTGAGTGCCATGGTCTGGCCAGTGTGGTGGCATTGGGTCATGGGCTGGACCCGATGGTCTCAGAAAGGTGAATGATGATCTCTGAAGGTGCGAGCTCCATCCATCCCCCTCCAGTTGCACAGCTGGAGCAGCGGGGACGAGTTCAAAGCCACTGCACAAATAAACTCTAATAGCTTTCCTCTTGCATTTATGTTATTAGGGGGTTCGTTTGACTGGCATTATGATGATAAATGAATGATGATCTCAGATGATCTTTTCCAGCCTCAGTAATTCTGTGATTCCATGAAGGAGTGAGGACTTTCTCCTGCTCAGTGAGGTGGCAGCAGGAGCTGGGGCTCCTGCCAGCTTGCAACCGCACAGGATCCCTTCCCTGCGAGTTTTCCCGACTGCTAAGGACGCTGATGTGTAGAAGTTGAGCAAAATAGGCTTTTTAACTTAACGAGTAAACTAATTTGTCAGGTGGGCGCTGTTCTGCTTCCCTCCGCAGTGCAGGTCCTGGCTGCCAGCATCGCACATCTTGCCGCGCCGGTTACGGTACGGCTGGGAATAGCTCGGCCCCGTCAGCAGGGCTGTAATTTGGCACCGAGGCTCTTTCCACACAAAGATTTTTGTTTAATAAAGCATAAGACCGAACAGTTTGCTCGCGCTCGTAGGTTTTGAAATATGCATTTAATTTCGGCTTAATGAGGGAATTATTGTATATAAAATGAAATGCCTTGCGCTGGCTCTCCAGGACGGAGCTGCTGTGGGATGGGAGCTGTCGGGGTGAGTTCAGCTGGAAGGTGGTGGGGATGGGGGTTGCTGAGGGCTTGCCCTGGAGTGGTGAGGATAGACCTGCAAGGCAGGAGGGACAGATGTGTGTGGTGAAACCCTGGGTCGGAATGACTGCGGTAAAGCAGAGCAAAGAGCTCTGAGGGAAGAACAACCTGAATCTTCCAAGGACTTTCACATCTAGGCAAGTTTCCTCATGTGAAAAAGCCTCAGCAGCACCAGTAAAGTTATTGCCTGAGCACTGGTCTCGCTGGCGCCGGGTACAGAGGAGGAGCAGCTCTGGGCTGAGCTGCACTGGAGAAGCTCTGAGGGTTCTTGTTGGCCATGCAGGGCTGGGACAGGGAGTCCATACAGGGCTGTGTGGGCCAGGAGGTCAATGCCCGTTCCCAGGTCCTCGTGGGAGGAACAGCAGGCAAAGAATTTGGAGGTCTTGAGCTGGAAGGGGAGCAGCAACGGCTGTACCTGCCCTTGGAGAGCATCCGGCAAGGCTCAGAAGATCTCAGTGCCTGCTTGTGGGTGTACCCAGGCCTGGGCTACTGCGGGGATTTAGGTATTTATTTCAATCATTCAGCAAACGTGGTGACAGGCCCGGGGTTGCTGTGGTCTGTGAGGACAGACTCTGCCTGGCTGAGGAATAGCTTTCGGTGAAAGGGCCTGGAGATGCGAGCTCCATCCATCCCCCTCCAGTTACACGGTTGGAGCAGTGGGGACGAGTTCAAAGCCACTGCACAAATAAACTCTAATAGCTTTCCTCTTGCATTTATGTTATTAGGGGGTTCGTTTGACTGGCATTATGATGATAAATGAAAAATGCTTTGCACCATTACGTTGGGCGCTAATGCGTAGTGGGAAGAATTTCTACTCGTTTGAAAAAAAAAAAAAAAGGGGGGGGAAAAAAAAAAGGGAAAAGGCAGCAGCAGAGGGGAATGTGATGGGTTTGTGCAGTGGCACTGAGCTCTTTGCGTGCAGCGTGAACCCTGCACGTGTCTGTGTGTGCCCCTCACCCCTCTGCTCTCGCTGGGTTGGGGTAAGGGGCATGGTCTGGTAAGGGGGCTGCTGAGTGAGAGCAGTGCTCAGAAGGGTTGCTAACCACTTGGGAATGAATAAATCGCTGTACCCACAGCCCAAGGCTCGGTGTTGCTCCCACCTGGTAGGTTACGCTGCCTTTTACGCTGTGTCCCTTTTTGTGCTGATGATCCCAAGGGTCTTTTCCAAGCTAAATGATTCTGTGATTCTGTCCCACCCGACCTCATCTCTGCAGGGTTTGGGATCCCAGGTAGGGACCAGGAGCAACAGCTTTAGGGTGGGGAGTGTGCTGGGCTCCCAAAAGCTCGTGCTGGAGTCTACAGCCATCCTTGGAAGCCAGAGGAGGAGTTTGACAGTCCAAAGGCTTTCCTTCATTTTAAAGCCGTGGAGCAAATTGAGTTCAGAGGGTCACTGTTACTCCCAGCTGCCGCGACAGAAATCCCTAATGCACCGTATGCCAGCTTTCTCCAAAGCTTCGGCTGCTTTTTTATGAGCCACTGTCACTCTATTATCTGTCTCGGAGTTGGTCTTTAGCTCTTTAACCTCATGAGAAAGGAGGGAAGGAAAGAAAAAGGGGAGAAAAAAAAAATGTGGAGAAAACAGGATGCTCTTGAGAGCAGCTTTTCATCCTCGGCCGTAGAGCCTGGCTCAGTACCAGGCTGGGAGCTGTGGCCAGGGTGCGTCACCCATGGGTGCTGCCGCTATCGTTGAGGGTCGTGGGTCCCTGGTGCAAGCTGGCAGGAGCAGCAGTTTGGGAGGGAGGGACGGAGCAAAGGGATGATGCTTCGGGAGTGAAGAGATGAGTTCTTGCCTGACAGTTCGGGGCTGTCAGCAAGAGGGGTTGCGGGGTCCCGGTATCGTCCCGCTGCCCTAAGCAGCCCCTATTGCTTTGCAGAGGGAGACTGAGCCAGAGAGGTTTAGACACCAAACCCAAGCCCTGCTTTGCACCCAAGAAGAGGGGAAACAGTGGAGACCCCACCTGGAGTCCTGCATCCAGTTCTGGAGCCCCTGTTACAGGAAGGGTATGGAAGTGCTGGAGCGTGTCCATAGAAGGGCCACAAGGATGCTCAGAGGGCTGGAGCACCTCTCCTATGGGGACAGACTGAGAGAGTTGGGGTTGTTCAGGCTGGAGAAGAGAAGACTCTGGGGAGACCTCATTGTGGCCTTCCAGTATCTGAAGGGGGCTACAAGAAAGCTGGGGAGGGACTTTTTAGGCTGTGGGGCAGTGACAGGACTGGAGGAGATGGATTAAAACTAGAGAGAGGTTGATTCAGGTTGGACAGGAGGAAGAATTTCTTCCCCAGGAGGCTGGTGAGACACTGGCCCAGGCTGCCCAGAGAGGGGGTGGAAGCCCCATCCTTGGAAGTGTTTCAGCCCAGGCTGGCTGGGGCTGTGAGCACCCTGCTGTAGTGGGAGGTGTCCCTGCCCATGGCAGGGGGGCTGGAACGGGATGAGCTTTGAGGTCCCTTCCAACCCTGACCATTCTGTGGTTCTATGGAGGGGCTGTGAATCCACCCGCTGCCCCGCTCCCTCCAGCAGCGTTTCGCAGCTCCCGGCCGGCTGCTGGGCCGGTGCCCCCCGTGCACCGCGTGGCACGAGACGGGGCTTTTGCTCGGCGCTCTCCCCTGCATGCTAAACACGGCGGCTGCCTGCAGGATCCTGCAGCCTTCTGCACTGCTCTGCTGCAGAGGGGGTGGGGAGACGCTTTCCTCTCCTAGCCCGGCAGCAGACAAATGGCGGGGAAGTGGAAAGCAGCAGGACGGAGCTTTCCTCCCTTGGAGGCCGTTCCTGCCGGTCTCTTCTCCCCGCAAAAGATCCCAGCGAGCACCCGCCCCGAGCTGCTGCGTGCAGCGTGGGAACAGCATCCTCTCTGTTCCCCCTGCAGGGATGTGCGACCCTGAGCACCGTGTCGCTGCCCGCCCCGTGGGTTTCCGTCTGCCTCGAGCTCTGCTCCCCAGCAGGTCTCCGGGTGATGTCTCTCTGGGTTGGGGTTTGCAGGTGCCGGTTCCTTGCCTGGCACCTACAGCAGCAGTCGCCGGTGCCATGGGATAAGGTGGTGCTGGTGGTGGGTCCTGGCCAGGGTGCTGAGGCCGCTGATGGGATCTAACCGTGGATGATGCACAGAGTCTTCTCCGCACGTCCAAGTTGCAGTTGGTCCTACATCAGTGCAGAGACTTTGGAGGAGAAGTTTTGAAGGAAACAAAGGAACTTCTACATTTATTCGAGGGCACATTTTTATCCATGGAGTTTAGTGAGGTCTTCTGTTTAATCAGTTGGGAATCCATTTGGTTTGGTTTTGCTTCTGGGAACACATTCCCCTTTTCTTTCCTTGTGCTTGCCTTGGTATTTTTCAAACTCTGAAAGCAGGCTCTTGGTCTGAGCCTCATTCCCCCAACACCTCCAAACTGACTTGGAGGTGGTTTCCACAGCTCACCAGGGATGGCTTGGGCCATGCGTTCTCCTAGGCTGAGCTTTTGGGCTGGGGTGGTCTGAGCTCTGCAGAGAGGGAAACGAGTGCTTTGGAGAGGTTTGCAAGTCTGGAGGCCCCTGAGCAGTAGGACGTGCTGGTGTCCACTCAGGGGTGGATCTTCACATCCCCAGATAAACCCCTGTGCCACCGCTGTTGCCTCTGCTTAGGTCACTGGCCAAGGGGACACTGCACAGGGGTCTGCAGGACCCTGGGTGGCTCGTGGTTCTTCAGAAGCATGTTCCTGGTATTTCCTACTCCCTATTCTTAAGCCGGATCCAGAAAATGTGTAATTGTGCTTTTTCCTCCTTTCTAATAACTCCTCCTTTTCAGAGCTAAAATAAAGCACTGAAAGAGAAGGCGAGAACGCCAAAAATGGGATGTGGGTTTAAAAAAAGTTTTTATTCGTGCCTAACAAAGAAGCCACCATGGAAATATGTCTCTCTTTTTTTGGGGGGAAAAAAAAAAAAAAGACATTTTGAATGGGGTGAGGGTAGAGAAGGAAAGAGAGATCACATTAAAAACTTCCACCAGCTCCAGTAATGAGATTAAGGGAGCTGCCAGATGAAACCATCTGCCTAATCTTTTACCCAGAGCCGCTCTGTTCCCAGTTTCCATCCAAGGATGGGACCAAAGCCACCTTCTGCCATGGACTGGCCTGACAGAAGATGCTCTGGTCCCCACAGTCGGGGCAGGACTGCTCTCTCCAGACACCGAGCTCCTCACTGCCAACTGCGGTGCTGAGCAGGAGGAGGGGGGAAAAAGGAAAAGAGGAGAATAAAAAAAAAAGAAGAAAAGGGGAAAAAAAAAAAAGGCACTCATAAAAAAGACAGTTTGACATTTTCTTGACTGTTTTGAAATTTTCCTAGCACAACAAGCTGTTTATCCGCCACTCCAGCTCTTATTGAATTAAAGTGTGGAGGGGGTGTTAGGAAGAAATCAATTCGTGCTCCATATGCTGCTCTGCCGAGGAACGTGGCTCTCTGCACACTATGGAATATGTAGGGAAGGGTGGGGGAAGGAGAGATAAATCCATCAGCTAACAAGATAAGTGCCTTGTTCCTCCATCTGTTACTGCTGTGTCCTTATCTGGGATTGCAGCGTGGCAGCAGCGATACATCTTGTGTCAGGTATTATATTCCAAATTCATATGAATGAATTTTCATGCTCGCAACAATCCATGATCCAGCCGCCAGCCCCGCCGTGGGTCTGGGGTTTGCTGCGGAGCGGCCGCGTCTTCCAGGCTGGTCCTCGCCCGGCTCCTCTTTCCCTGCTGTAATTTGTTCCTAGAAAAAGGGATCAAGCAGATGCAGAGCCAGCTCGGAGAGGGGACGGTGCAGCCGGGAGGAGGACCTGGAGGCTGTCCAGCCTCGGGATGCCGACAGCGCGGACATGTGCTTTATAGGCAGGAGAACCAGTGCCTGTTTAGAGGAACCAGAACTTCCCAGTTTGTTTGGGTTTTCTGCAAAAGGCTTTTGAGGTGGAGGACCACGGTTCGCTCTGGAGAGCGGGGGCTGTGGGCCAGCCCACGTGGCAGTGCCAAAGCACAGTTCTTATCGTCCTTAGATTGGGTTTTTCAGATGCATCAACCTCCGCTCTTGCTGGAGGAGCCAGGTTTCTGTGTTGGACCAGACAGACACATTTTTGGGAGCTGGATGAGATGAATCCTCACCCCGCTGAGCAACCTTGGGGAGCTCATTTAGCTGTACATGCCTGAACTCCTAATGGGCTTCTCTGCCCAGCTGCAAACCAACTCCAAGTGCATCTGGCTGCGAAAGTGCCCAATTTCTACATGGTGCCTGTGTTTAAAATCAATTTAGCTCTGGACTGGCCTCAAGACCTGTACTGGATTTGGTGGCTTGATAGGCGAGGAGCCAGGCTCTTCAGGGCTGGGAGATACTCTCAGAGTCTGGTCTTAAGGCTAATCCAAAGCTGTCCTCCCTGGATTGCCAGTGCTTTCGTAATTAACTATACAAACGAAGCTGTGGAGGAATTCTCTGGGTGGTCTTCAAAACCCTAGTCTCTGCATAACCAGATCACTGCCTGAAACCTTGGTCATTTCATTAGCATCTAGTCAACTCGGTGTCTGCAAAGCTTTCTGCAGCTTGAAGGGATAAATCAAAGTCTGGCCGGGATACAAGGAAGCTCGTCCAATCCACAGCATCCTCGCGGAGCGATGCAGCTGGGGTGAACAGCAATATCAGCATTTGCTGCTCTCCTTATTATTTATATTTTTTTTCCCTTCTGAACGCGCCCGTGTTCGCTGTCATGCCAGTTTTTCCTCGAGAGATCGCTGCAGAGATACAGAAAGTGTAGAGGGGGAATAGGAATGCATCTAAGTCATCTCCAACTGGCCATACTCGACTGAGTCTCTCTTGACCTGCAACCCCTTGGGTTGCCCTGGAGGACCTGCTGCTGCCGAGCAGATGAATTAAGTCTGCACAGGCTCTCGGGCAGCTTGGCCGAGGGTTTTCTCGCCTCTTCTCGCCTCTGGAAATGTGATTTTCCTGGCTGGGCTTTTTGCACAACTGGGCTAGGGGTGGGGGGAGACTGGAGGTGTCACGAGAGTGACATCGGTGAAGGTTGGAGCCAAATCCCAGCCTTTGCTGGGTCTGGGAGGGTTTGGAGCTGGCTGGGTTTATTTGTAGGCTTGTTTTCAGTCTAGGTTGGTATGTGCTAGCGGAAGGCACAGATTGTGGCACCGCTCCCGAGCCAAGAATTTAAAAACCTTCTTTTGAGAAGTAAAGTCTAATTTGGAATTAAAGCACAGGAATTGCTAATAGGCTTGTGGGACTAAACCGTGGACGGATCCTATTTTCCGCTCCTCGTGTGTGAGAGACTCCTTGGAGTAGCATCCACGGAGAGGGATCACTCAAGGTGATGTGTAGGGCTGGGAGGGAGGAGGTGAGAGAAGGCAGTCACCACCGATTCCCTTCGAAAGAGGGAAAGTGAGATGCTGCTGTTAAATACCTGCCTCTGAAGTGTCCCTTTCGCCTGGGACTGGGATTTAGGAAGAATTCAGCCCCTCTGAAGAAATGGCAGATGTTCAAACGCTCGTAGCTCTGGGGGCTGCTTGGTGGGGTGAGCCAGCAGGAGATGAAGCTGTCTACCTGCTGCTGTCGGCCCCAGAGCACAGAGGGACACGGGAGATGAAGCAGCAATAAAAGCTGAAGTTGTGCCTTTTATTTTCTGGTGGTCGCTTTTTTGCGCCCGCACACCTCGGCTGCCGAATAAAAGAAATAAAAGCGGTGTCACTCCCCTTTGCTGGCACCAGCTTCCAGGGGAAGAGCACATTTCACTCGCAGGGCGATAAAAAGTGACGGGGAAAGGGTAGGGAACAGGACCCGGAGCTCAGCTCGCCCCGGGTTTCATCGGAGCACGGGAAGCTCGTTTTGATCTTGAAATATCCTTTCTGAACCTGCAGCTCAAGCCGCAAAGGGGGAGAGGCGCCCGCGTGGGAAGCGGGAGCGCCTCGTATCTGCCCTGCCTGCGGGAACCAGGGCTGGGACAAAACCCAGCCTCAAAAGCAAGGGCTGTGAAAACCAGGTGTGCCAAAGCCAGAAAGGACCTTTCTTTCTTCCTTTTTTTTTTTTTTTCCCTCTCCTCATTGCCCACTTTCTCGCTCTCGAATAAAGATGCTATTTTTATTTTCCCTTCTGTTTAGCCCCGATGGGCTTAACCCATCTCTGCAGAGGCACAGAAATCCCAGCTCTAATTTCAATTAAGAGTGCTCCTTTTGATTGCAGCCCGGGCTGGGGTTTGGGATCTATTCCTAATCCCTATATTAGCACTGATTCATCTCTTCCATGAGTATTATCATCGGCGGCCCTTAGGGAAGGGAGGGATCTTTCGGGAGGATAAATACCATTTGTTTGTGTTTGTATTAGCTTCCACGCCGCATCCTGATTACATCCCGCTTTTTGACACAACAATTATTATTAATTTCTCGGCGTCTGCGTTTGGATCCTCGCCGACACAAAGGGAAGATGACGGATAATGTCAGGCTCGGTAATTGGGTGGGGGAGGGATGAAGAAGGGGACCTGGGAGGGGGTGGGGGGGCAGATGGGATATTATTAGATTGCAGTTCTCAGCGCGGAGAGGGGAAGGTGTTTCTCAGCAGATGTCGGCTCCGGCTCTTTAGCCGCACGTTAGCGCCGGCGGAGCGATCGTCTGGGACCTGCTGGGTTCCCTCACCCCTGTCCCTCTCTGCCCCCTTCCACATAGAAATCCCATCAGCTCTTGACTGTGGGAACTGGCTTTTCCAGAGAGCCTTCTGCTCGGGCTTTTCAATGAACTTTGCAGTGGTGAGCCCCAGCCCGTGAGGAAACGAGCAGTGTTGCTGCAGGAGGGTTTGTCTCTGCTGGTGGTAGTTCTGGAGAAGCCCCAGTGGGTCTGAGTCCCTTCAGTGCTGGGGTGCAAGGCGTTGGTGCCCGTTGCAGAAGCAGGAGCTCCTGTGACTTGCCCGATGTCACTGCAGGCAGAGCCAAGACGGGAACCTGACAGTCTCTCCTCCTTGTTTCGGAGATGTGGTCCTTGACCCAAAGCATCGGATGCTTGGCCAGGCCAAAGGTGGTTGTTAATGCACAGCAAGGTTGATGGAAGGATGTCGCCGGTGAAAAAAGCAGAGCAGGACGTGTGCCCTGGTGCCCCCTTGTCCTTGCTGCTGGGGATTTTTGATAACTGCCTGCTTTTCTCCTTTAACCCATCACCGCAGGAGAATCGCAGCAGGGCTGGTGCCCAGGTGATGCTAAATCCAGAAAAACACCCCAGAAATCCCTTGCTCAGCAACCAGTGTGCAGAGGGCCCCTTTCTTCTTCCAGATCTTGCATCCATCACCCGAGCCTGATGGTTGACTTGTGCCGGGTTGTGCCTGGTGGCACCTGAAGCAACGTGCTGGAAAGGAAGGTCTCTGCCCTTCCCGTGTCTCCGCGTTATCTTGCCCTTCCTGCAGTGTTTCTGAAGTGCTGGGTGGTTCTTCCCCAGCTCTCCTTGGCTGGAAGGAGCTTTGAGTTCAAGCTGGGGAAAAAATCAGAAACCACTGCAGGGCAGGTGATTTGCTGGAACGTCTTTTCCTCCTCAGCGCAGATACCGAAGGTGGTGCTGGAGTTGTTCTGGTGGCTCTGGCTGGAGCAGGGATCTGGGAGGTGAGCAGAAATGCTGCTGGTGCCTGACCCCTTGAAAAGTACCTTCAGAGCCACGCTTAGAGTAGCAGCACAAGGTCAAACTGTGTCTCTGCCCGAGAGAGAACCGAATGCATTGACTTTGCAACTTGTAAACTCACCCAGCAGAGGTGTAGGGTTGACTTTTGATCTTCAGCGTCTGAGCTTTGGGTGTTGGGTCCCATCACACAAACAAGCTCTCCCCTGTGCTAGCCCCTTGGCTAGGTGCTGTTGTCAGCACCTTGCAGTGACGGGACAGGATGCTTTATTTCTTGGATTTCTGGTTCTTTTGCTATCTGTGCCCTCCTTGGACATAGCCAAATCCCTTTGCCCGTGCTCACTCTGTGGAGGGTCCTGCTTGTCCTGATCCCTCTCCCTTCAGCTTGCCCCAGAGCCAAACCCCATCTCCCCTTCACCTCTCCTACCAGATCAGCATCCACTCAGGTTTTCCCTGGAGGAGGGGATGACCGGATCATGATGTTGTCTCCAGGCTGATTGGGATTTCTCCTGCTGGTAAACTGGCCCTTCCCAGTCATCCCACAAAGTGTGGATGGATGGTCCTGCTCCCAGGGCTGGCAGGTTCCACACGGAGGGACGCCTGGTCCATCGCAGTTGGATGCCAAGAGCCGTGTTGCTTGGAGGTTGCATCTGAGCAACAGAAGAGCTACCCATGTACACCTATACCTTGAGATGTCCCGCTGGGAGCAGTGGCTCACGCGTAGGGCTCCTTGGCCTTGGCGGGGGCAGAACTGGGATTGCTGGTCCTGGCTCCAAGCGGGAGTCCTGGCTCCAAGTTGGAGTCCTGCCCATGGCTGGAAGCAGAGGACTCTTTTGAAAGCTCTTTACAGCAATAGAGCTGCTTTCCCTGCCACGCAGCGGCCGGCCTGGCCCATGCACAAAGCTGGGCTTGCTGGAGCAGCCGGCTTTGTCTCCACCAGCGATGCAGAAGGTGCTTTGCGATCAGCCCAGCAGCTGAGCTTGGCTTGCAGAGGCAGAGCGAAGCCGTGCTGGGAAAGGGAGCCCGGATCTGCAGTGACTGGAAAAAGAATTAGGAGATTTGGTTCCGATTTTGCACCTTCTGGCAGCTTGTTGTGTGAGAAAGGGAGAGCGAGAGGGGCTGGAAGCATCTCCTGGGGGGAGTCATGAAGTATTTACCTATGGGTTGGAACGGGCATGGCCCGATGCTGCCAGAGAGAGGGATGGCTTTGATGCTTTGCTCTGAAACTGGGCCAAATCACAAGCTCTGGAACTAACTATTGAAATTCAGGAGCATGTAAACATCGTGGTATTTAGTCCTTTTGGAAGCAGGATAAGCTGGAAGGGCAAGAAAGGTTGGGTTAGGCAGGGGTGATGTGGCGTGGTCCCACACCAGCTTGACTGTGCCCATGGACCCAAGGGCTGAGGAGCATCTTGGTCCCTGCTGCAGACCTGGCCAAGCCCCTTCCTCTTGTTTTCCCCTCTCAAGCTTTGATCTTTTCTCTTCAGCCTTTAAACGCTTCCAGCCGTGGATTTGTGTGTTCAATATCCAGCCCGATTCCCATGGAGTTGTGAGGGGTTAGCATAATGGCAACGGTAACGCGGGGAATTATCAGAGACGTTATCAGCGCAGTCAAACCCGAACCTCGCAGCTTTTCCCTTTCACCCCTAAAGCAGGGCTGGTTTTCTGTGTGGCGTGACCTGTGGGTGCTGGAGCCAGGCCATTGGGTCATCTCATCTAATAGCAAATCCTTTGTCCTTAGAACAATAAATCCGGCGTTCCGTTCCCGCTCTTGCATCTTTTTATGTCCATTTGCACATTGAAATCTCTTCAGCTGACTCCTGCCAGTCTTTACAAAAAGCTTTTGCTGCTTCAGATGTTTCAAAGATTGAAGGGTTGCCCATCAACCCGTGAGCTTTCCTTGTAAGCAGCTCTGGCTCTGCAGAAGGCAGTGGGAGGGAGGAGAACGTATTTGGAAGAAATGGAGAAGGGAGGCAAAAAGAGAAGGGGTTTTGTACCCCGTTCTCCTGGGGGGAAGCATGTTTTTTATCTCTAAATCTTTGTAATTGATGCCCAGATACTCTGGTGATGAGTGCCTTAGAAATGCATCTGCAGTAATAATCTAATATCCGTTTGTTAGGGCTCCAAGGAAATCTAATAATACTGATGCTTTGCCTAATAGAGCTCCTTTCATCCCAGGATAAAATGCAAGGAGTTTGAGATGGAAAAGACCAATTTTAGGCCGTGCAGTTCATCTGCCTTCCAGTGCCGAGTCTCGAGGTATTTTGCACACATTAAATAATTAAAGAGCGGTTGTGGTCAGGGGAGGCAGCAAGGTGCAGAAAGCAGCAGCTGGTGAGGGCACAGCCCAGCTCCCCGCGGGCGCTGCCAGCCCCGCTCGCTGCGAGGAGAGGAGCTGGGGGCTCACTGGGATGGCACGGCTCCCATCCCGCTCCAGCGGCGAGTAAAACCCAGGAGGGGTTTACTGGGGGCTCGTTTCTCTGCTAGTCTGGACTCTGAGCAGGGCAAGGCAATGCCCACCTCATCCGCTCCTGCCCAGCGCAGTTCAGCCCTGCTGCTGGGTAACGGTGATGCCTGTTCTGGGACATCATCTCTGATAGGTGGGACTTCTCAGTGCCGTCAGGATTCAGGGTGAGCTGTGCCAGGGCAGAGCAGCAGCTTGGTGGCTGCAGGCGCAGCTTCATCTCTTCGTTGTCCCTCCACGTGAGCAATGGAGGGTGGAGATGGCCACCTGAGCTGGAAGCCAAGGTGTCCCTTCTGCAGGAGCAGCGCCAAAGAAGGAGCTGCGACCCAGGTTCACGGTTCACTGGCAGCTCCTGGCTCTGATTTTAGCAGAAGAATCTCCTTTGGTTTCTGGTGGCTGCAGTCACTTTGTGTGAGTTGGTTGTTTTCAGAAGGAACGCGTGGAAAGCCTGGGTTTGGGTTTGCAACTGCTGCTCTTCAGCTTCATCCCCCACGGGAGTGAGACCAGACCTGAATTCGGGTCCCTCCACTGCTTGGCCCTAAGCAGGGGAGACCTCAGCTCTTCCCTGGGTTGGTTGCCCACCACTGGGAAGCAGTGTCGTGGAGGGTCTTACTCCCTCCTTGTGTGGCACTTGCCCTAACTGCCCATGGACCAGGCAGGATCTGACCCCAGGGGCTTTCCCCATCCCTGGGGCTCAGGGGGTAGAGCGGCTCCTGCTCCACCCACAGCCGTGAGGCTACGGCTGCTGTCACGTGGAGCACATTTGTCTCCATCTTGCCCAGGACAAGGTGTGGCAGGAAGGTGGGATTTGGGGATTTGCAGAATTGATGGGATCTGCGATGAGGATTCTGGCTCCTGCGTGCCCGTGCGAGCAGGGCTGGCGGCGAGGGGAAATCGCCCGCGGCCGGTTCCTCGGATCTGCCCTCCAGTAAATAATGGTAGATGGAAATGTCAAGCCCATTGCTCCTAACGCCAGGCTAAAGGAGGGGATAAGCAATGTGTGCCTTGGCGTAGGAGGGCGAGAGATGGAGGGGGTGATGGGGGAGGCGGTTGGTGTGTGCCAGAGATCCAAACCCTGGGCTGGGAGGGTTGGAGCCGACCTTCCCCACATGGAACGGGCTGGGAGAGATCCCAGGAAGATGCTCTTGGTCTGGTGTGGGACTCTGGGGGGATGAGAAGGGGTGGCTGGGTTGTGCGATACCTCCACCTTAGGATGCTTTCCCTGGGACTGTGGTCCCAGCTCCCCAGGCCAGCTCCCAGTTAGCCTCAGGGAGGGGGTTTTCACGGTTAAACACGTGGATGTGCCCTCTCACCCACGCAGAAACACACAGCGTGGAGGGATGGCTGCTCCTCTTCCTCCAGCCAAGACTCTGCCACCTCCTGTGAAAAGACAGTCTCTTCCAGGTCCTTTGCTTCTCTGCTTAGAGTGCTAATTAGAGGGCCAATTAGTGTTCAAGGTCAGTTTGATTTGCACACTCACTCCAGTAGGAATTGGAGGGAACCAGCAGATGCTGGGTGACTGGGGGGGTCACTGCTGAATGGGAGCAGTGGTGCCGGAGGGGAGCCGGCTGCTCCCTCTCCATCGCCAGCCTGGCGATGCTCTGTGCACATCTGGGCGGCTGCTGCACACATCTGTGCAGCGCTCACTGGGTAACGGCAAGGGGTGAGGGGGGCACCTCTGCCACCCAGCATCCAGGGCTCGCTGACAGAGAGTGGAGCTCAGAAGCCCTCAAAGAAGAGGGGGGTGAGAAATGAAGATTTGGGAAGTGCAAAGAGGTGACAGCGAAGTGAAAGGGGAGCGGAGAACGGAAGGGTGTGGAATTGTTTCGTTGACATCCAAGCACTGGAGCTGGTGGTTTTGCTGCAGAGGACAGCAGCAGGTCGAGGAGGGGGCGGGTGCTCAGCAGCCTGTGCACGCAGTCCCCAGCCGGGGTCATTGTCCTCGTCCACCATTCCCAGTGCCCAATCCTGCTCCGGTCCCACTAGCAGTCAGGACAGGAGCTCTTTGCCTTGCCCGGGGGTTGTGATGGCACTTGGGGGACATGGTATCCCCTCCAAGAATTGGTGTGTGCGGGGAGAAGCCTGGCAGCTCCTGGGCTGGGTGTTGCACCATCCCTGCTGGCCTACAAGGGTGGCTTTGGTGGGTATGGGGCAGGTAGCAGAGCCCGCTTTCTGTGGCTGCCCCGAGGGCAAGGGCACAGCAAAGGCACAGCAAAGCACCTTTATGCACAAACCAAGGGGCAGACGGAGGGGGAACCTGCACACCTGCCCCGTCCCCATATCCTCTCCAAAACCCCCGTGGGTGCAGAAATAACCCAGCTGACGTGCGGGCAGGTCCCTGCACGCGCCCGGAGAGTCGCAGGCACGTCCGCCGTCTCCTCTGCCAGCTCCTGCCTTCCCCACAGCCAAAACTGGCTGTGTGAAATCTGTGCTGGGAGCATCCGCTTGATACCAGCTCCAGTCCAAAGCCGATGAGAAATGCACAGACTGGCAGTGCCGGACTGCATACTAATGGTGCGAGAGCTCGCGGGGAGCAGGGAAGAGAAAGGGAAGGAGCCAGACTGCAGCTCCTGGCTACCCGCGATTGATTTATTACCAGGTTTGCTGATGAATGTGTGAGAAACGCTATTGGTGATAAAGCAGAAAGCCCGTAATTAAAGCAACAGCTTTCAGTTTTTAAGCACCGCTTGTGCGTTTTCTTCTCTCTGGCAAATTTTGCATCTCGGTGCCGCTCGGCAGCGTGTCACCCCCCCCCCCTTCCCTTTCCCCCCACCCCCCATCCTGTGCCGCCGTTCGGCTCCGGCGTGGAGATGCTGTGCCCAGCCTGGCAGCCGGCGAGGGGCAGGTTATGGTGTGATTTGGTCCGTGGCTGATTGGGAGAGGGAAGGTGGGGTTTTGCAGACCTGGGCTCTTCCAGGGGGCACATGCGCTTGGCAGAGCAGGAATTGGGGGCTCGGATGATCTTCCCTGGTGTGAGGATTGGGGTTTTGCTTGAAATCACGGCACGTGCAGGATGAAGCCAGCCCAGAGGGCTCAGCATTGTGAGCTCTCCTCATCCTCTCCAGCAATGAGCCTCTGCTGCTGTCTCACAGCCCCTTTCCCAGTGCCTTTCCCAATCGATCTCCTCCCCGGGGCTCCCAGGGGGTGGGAGAAGTGGATCCGGCACTCGGTAGGGTATGGATCTGGTGATCCACAGCTAAATATCTGGTGCCCTCGGGTGGTAAATGGAGCAGAGAGGCAGCCCAGGCTCTGGGAGCCAGCGGCTGTGATGGATGGGCCGGCAGATAGAAGGCTACGTGCGATGAGGGATGGGGGAGAGGAGGTGAGCACTCTGCTGATGACAGATGGACAGACAAGGGGGTGTGTGTATAGATATATATGTGTATATATATGAAGGTAGGTAGGGAAAGGGGCTCTCTGATGAGAGATAGATTGGGAGAGATGGATGGATGGGATATTTATAGTGATGGCTGGGTAGATAGAGCTGGATGTGTGTTGATGAATAGTTGGATGATGGATAGAGGGCAAGGATTGTGAGAGCTGGTGAGCTAAAGGGTATATACGGTGCTAGATAGATTAGATAGAAGGATATATGTGATGATAGAGAGATAGTATAAGCAGCAGCCTCCGAGTCCCCAGCAATGCTGCTACTTTTAGCTACTCCGAGCTCCGGTGTAATCTCATTTTTGCCCTGGTAAATTCCTTATCAAGGCAGCTTTTTAAAATGAAATCCCTTTAAAAGAAATGAAAAAAAAAAATGAACAGATCACAACCAGCAGCACTCCCCGGCTCCTCCACCGACAGCCACTGACCCGGGCCGGCCGTTTCCATGATTACAAATTAACCGCTGCTCTGCAGCAGCTCCCGAGTTTTTCCTGGTGGCCGCGGCGGGCTGTGCCCGGGAGATGCCATCCATTGGCTGCCACCTCCCTCCCGGCTTGGGGGAAGCCTTCCTGTCCTCGAGCAACCTCGCCGCGTTCCCCACGGCGTCGCGGGCACAGAAGGCATCGGCACGCGCGACGACTCCGGCATCTCTCCGCGCTCGACTCCGGTGCCGGTGCGGTTTGGCGAGCCCCGGCGCGATTCCCGTCATTGAAAGGCTGGGAGACAAGCCTTGGCTCCTTTCCCTCTCCCTGCCTCCTCCTGCAAACAGCTGAGGAGCCCCCGGGACAGATTGCGCACGGAGGAGACCGAACTTCCAGCCTGCGGGATCCGGGGCTGCGCGCCGGTGGTTTTTCCTTCTCCTCCCCCCCCGGAGCAGTCAGACAGACTCAGCAGACGCGCCAAAGTCTGTCGTTGCTCGGCGCCGATGGCAGCTAGGATGTGCTAATGGGTTCAGACGAGCCCCTTAAAAAATGGGGATGTTTCGCCGAGCCTTCTGGAAGCTTTCGCTCATCTGCAAACATTTCTGCTGGCGAGAAACGAAAGCTTTCCGCGGCGAGTCCCACCACAAACGCGCCTTCTGCGCTGGCACGCGGAGTGACCCTCTCCATCCCGCGCGTGGTTACGGCAGGTCAGGGAGCCCTCGAGGTGTTTTCTCAGCATCCCCGTGGAGGTTTGACCTCAGCCTGCCTTTCAGAGCTGTGGGATGCCGGAGTGAAGCCATTCCCGCAGCAGCTGGGCACTCTTTTTCAAAGGTTTGCTGGAAAATATAGCCCAGACCTGGTTGGCTTTGCTGTCTCGGGTGGGTGATGAGGAAGAAGGAGGTAATTAGGCTCTCCCTGGCTCTTAGCTTCACCCAAGAGCTGGCTGAAGTGCTGATTTCATCTGGTGATGCCCAGTCCAGCAGTTAGGGAGTCCGGATAGTGCAGGACCTGGAGCCACAGATGCCCTGATGCTCTTCAGGGAAAGACTGTATTTTCTGGCTGGTGATCACTGATGCTGGATGCAGGCTCTGTCTTTCCACTATTTTCAGAGGAACTGCAAAGATTTTTCTCCATTTTTCACTATTTTTTCCCCTGTTTCACACAAGCAGTGTGGTTGGCTTCCCAGACTAGGAGTCTGCAAAGACAATCAAGTGGATCATAGCCAAACCTTGCACCAAAAAACCCAAAAGTTTTTTTGTAACATCAGCTGCAACCCTCAGCCAGAATATTGCATTTTATTTTGGTGGTGGGGCTCGGTTCTCCAGCACTCACAGCCTGGGGAGAGGAAGGAGACGTGAGAAGTCAGCGTTATATTGGTGGGGAGCTGGGCTGCAAGGGGTGTAGCAAGGATATAGCATCACCTGCAGCCCCTTGCTGGGCTGTCAAACAAGTTTTGGGTGCTCCATGGAGAGGTTTTGGGCTGGCACGGAGGTTCCTACACGAGGGGTTGCTGATAGCCAAGGAAATGAATCCAAACTTGCCGTGTCTTCGTGCAAGTGCTCTCGTGCTTTCCCTCTGTGGCATCACCAGAATAAACGGATGAGAGGGAGTGAGGGTGGAGGGTGTGTGGTGCTTCAGCCCCACTCCCAGTCATGGTGATGACACTCAAATAGGCAAAGCCAAGAAGGTGGGATTGGGTGGGGATGTAGATCCAGACAGCCTAGAGCCTCCCTTTGATGCTCCATCGATTGGAAACATCAGGGGATGCTTGAGGAAGTCGATGGGAGGCAAATATCAGGTGGAAGCAGAGGCAGGATTGCTGAGCTGGGGAGACTTTCCATTCCAGTGGGCGAGCGGTACAACGTCCTTTGTACTGAGTTTTCAGCCCCTGACAGTAAACACTTCACTAACCTTACTATTATTTTTATATGCCTATAGTCTGCTTCAATGATCTGAAACAAAGCTGTGGCCTTCAACTGCGCTTAATGGGAGCTCTCTGAATTTCTTTGAATTTTTCCCCCTTCTGCTTTGCGAAATGTTAATGCCCGTTACGGAGGTGTGGGCTCTGCTTCAGGCAGCTCCCTCCGCAGAGTCCTCCCTGCCCGCATCCCTGCCCGCATCCCTGCCCGCATCCCTACCTGTATCCCACCCACATCCCGCCGGCATCCTTGCCCCCATCCCACCTGCATCCCTGCCCACATCCCGCCGGCATCCCCGCCCCCATCCCACCTGCATCCCTGCCCGCATCCCACTTGCATCCCGCCCGCATCCCTGCCCACATCCCACCGGCATCCCTGTCTGCATCCCACCCGCATACCACCATCATCCCACCCGCATCCCTGCCTACATCCCTCCCGCATCCCTGCCTGCATCCCTCCCGCATCCCTACCTGCATCCCGCCCACATCCCACCCACATCCCTGCCCGCATCCCACTTGCATCCCACCCACATCCCTGCCCGCATCCCACTTGCATCCCACCCGCATCCCTGCCCACATCCTGCCGGCATCCCTGTCCGCATCCCACCCGCATCCCACCATCATCCCACCCGCATCCTTGCCTGCATCCCTCCCGCATCCCTACCTGCATCCCGCCTGCATCCCTGCCCGCATCTCGCCCGCATCCCTGCCCGCATCTCGCCCGCATCCCTGCCCGCCGTGGCACGTCCCCTTCCAGCCAGCTCCTCGCTGCCTTTTGATTGATTGATCGGCGTGGCAGCCTAATAAGCGATAACAGCACATATGACAAACTAAACAACCATCTAATGAATTGATTGACATCCGAAGGATTTGACTTGATGCACAACCCCAGTCACAGATAAGGTTAATGAGGGAGAAATTAAAATGTAGCTCAATGGGTAATGAATACAGCATGTGCCTTGTTGTAACACATGCCAGATCCATCACTCTGCATCAAGTGATGGTGGCAATTTCTAAATTATTTATTGCACCCCTCATCCTCCTGTCTCGAGGGAAGAGGCACTCGGACCAGCTTTTGTGATTTTTGTGTGTCTCTATATCTAACTGTGTCTATCTGTGCATTGTGAGGATCCATAGCCAAAGAAAATTGCTTTGAATTTTGC
>JANVCC010000064.1:2349391-2432225 GCA_025345505.1 Todiramphus chloris collaris
ACGAGCTGTTACATGAACTGACCATGGGAAAACAGAGCCTGGCAGGGCTGGGTGCCCTGTGGGGAGGGGGCAGCAGACCCCTGATGGGCAGGCGTTGGGGTAAATATGGGATAACTCCTCTCTGATGGACAATCTGTACCTTGAACTGACCAGGGGGTGAAAATCAGCATTGCTTTCAGGGCAGGGGAGGGATGGGAGCCCAGATTCTCCTTTAAAATGGGGCTTGTGGTGGGCAGCGATGCCCCTGGGTGTCCTTGCTCATGGGATGCTGGGTTCCTTCCGTGGGTGTCCTTCACTGTTCTTGGCTTTGCAGGGCTCAGCCTGTAAAGCAGGGGATCCCTGAGGATGCTTTAAGCTACTCAAGAGATTAGGCAGGGTTCTGAGCAATCCCAGGACACAGGAAATGTCGAGGCAGCTTGCAGCCAACCTCCTCCTCTCCTCAAGCCCAGTAAAGGAGCAGAGGGACCTTTTCATCTCTATTTTCCCATTTTCGGTGGGTGGATGGACGGCTGAGGAAGCCCCAGGTGTGCAGAGCTCCCAGCCTCTTCCCAACAAACCACGCTGATCACATTTAGGACCAGGGAGGCGGTGGGAGGGAAATCCAGGATTGAGGGATTGAGTTCATCCCTCTTGTAAGCCCATCAAAGTCAGAGGAGCGGCAGGAAGAGCGGGGCTGGGCTCATTTTGCGTAACCCTCAGCTGAGCTGGCTGACACTCAGCCCAGGGCACACGGAGCCCTCGGCGAACACCAGTGCAGGCAGGGTGGGGGTCTCTGGTTTGCAGTGGAGGCAGCACTGCAGAAGCCACCGTAGCGAGGACCTGCAGGCAGAGGGAAGAGCTGTCCCAGCAGGACACGCTCCTTTTTCCCCCGTGTTAAATCCTGAGTCTTTCATCTTGAGGTTTGAAAAGAGCTGAAAAGATCAGCCAGCGGTATTTTCTCTGCTTTTGGGAGCTGAGGTTGCGGAGCAGAAATGGGTGAAACAGCCCCTGCCCTCCCTGGGGGCTCCCACCCGTTTCCAGTCCCCCCCAGGGTGCCAGCGCGTGAACCTGGGCTTTGCAAGGGGTGGCACCCGCGGGTGCCTCTCCCTCCTCACGCCCTTTAGAAAACCGAGGTGTAATTTAACTCAGGGAGCAAACTGGTTCCTCCTCAGCACCCAGGCTGACCCTCCTCCCCGGGGGATGCCAGCAGGGCAGCCCTGCCCTAAATTTGAGGAGTGCCTTGCCACGAGCGTGGTGGATCGACTTGATTCCGCAAGGCTCGTGCTGCAGCTCGGAACCCGGGGGTTGCACGAGCCCCCCCCGTGCAGCAAATCCATCCATCCTCCCCGAGCTGTTGCCATCCTCATCCTCACGAATCGGAGTCGAGGCTGAACTCCCAACGCTGCGTCGTCGATGGCGGGGGGAATTTTTCTCCGCGTTGCTGCGAGTTAATTCCTTCCAGTAAATCATCCAAAATAATTTGCGGCGAATATCAATTTTCTGTGTGAACTTCTGGCTGGCTGCACAGAAGTATCTTCTGCCGCCACGGCTCCCTAACTCTGCTGATCGGAGACAACAAAGCAGCTTGGGGAATAAACAGGAGGCAAACCGGAGTCCCCACGGGCACGAGGGAGGGAGGTGCCAGGGCTGAAAGAAGCAACGCTGGCAGATAAAACCCAGCCGAACGCAGGCGATGATGAAAGGCTAATTTGCTGTCTGTGTAGTGTTAAGTGCTCCCCTTCCCTAACGAGCAGAAGGCCCTGCCAACCGCATCCTCCTTCCCCGCCTCGCTTTTATTTACCTTTTCAATTATTTTAATGCTTTTTCGATCTTCGGTAACGAGCGCGTCTCCTGGGCTGGTGCCCATCTAGCGCCGGGCCGGTGGCGGAGGAGGGGTTTTGTTCTAGGGAAGACTTTTCTGGGTAGTCAACGTCTGAGAAAACACCCAGCCTGCTCCACTTGTCTCGTGATGGATTGACCTTTCTCCCCACCAGGAGCTGTGTCACCCCAGGGTGGCAGCGGCAGGGTGAGGGAGATGACCTGTTAGCATCTGAACCATCGTCTGCCCTCCAAACAAAAAGACCTCAGGGAAGGGTTTTGGGTTTGGTTTGTTTGTTTTTAAGGATGGTGTTTTGTAGTCTCTTCTTCCAAGGAGATGCGTGAGTGGGGTAGGATCTTGGGTGCAGGATGTTCTGAAGGAGTCACCCAAGGGACATGTGTCTCCTTGCTGCTGCTGTACCCTAACGCTGGCTTTTTGGAAGCACAGGTCTAAGCTGAGGATGATGTCCAGGACGGGGCTTTGAACAACCTGGTCTAGTTGAAGATGTCCCTGCTCATGGCAGGGGGCTTGGAACTAAATGATCTCTAAGGTCCCTTCCGATCCAAGCCATTCTAGGATCCTACACTGTGGCTGTGCTCACACCAGGGATTGAAAAACCCATCTGGGTGTTTTCAACGTTGAGATGAGAGCAGGCTTGGGGAGAGATGGGTTGAAGGGAGCCCCTTTGCCCACCCGTTACCATGGGGAGGATTTGCCAGGAGGGAGTTGACCAAGAGGAGCTGTAAAGGGGAGAAAGGAGGAGTCGCTTCCCCACTAGCAGGGTCTACTGCAGCTTATCCTCAGGGTGCATACTGTAAACACCTTCAGCATCACTTCCCAGGGGCCCTGCGGCGCCGGGTTTATCTGCTGAGGATACAGGTTCCTTCAGCTCCTCACCCACAGGAACCAACAGCATCACGGTTTCCATCGCAGGAAGAAGCAAAGCTGCTCCTCACTGATGCTGGCGGGGGGTCGGGTGGCTGCATCACCTTCTCCCACCCCAACTGGGTGAACCAGCTCACCCAACCTGGGGTGCTCCTCACTGATGCTGGCGGGGGGTCAGGTGGCTGCAGGACCTTCTCCCACCCCAACCGGGTGAACCAGCTCACCCAACCTGGGGTGCTCAGCTCCCTGGCGCAGCCCGAACTAGATCTGGGGCACCCATTTGTAGCCGGTGCTGGGATTGTACAGCAGCTCCCGGCGGGGGAGGTGGCCCTGATTAAAAGAACTATTTATAAAGAGCCTGGCTGCAGAGAGGAAGAGGTGATAATTAGCTGGTGGTGGTGGCGGCAGCGCTGCGAGCCAGGGCTCGGGATGGGTACCTGCGCCAACAGGCAGATCCAGCAGACACCAGGGATGGGGACAGGAATAACTCCTTTCTCCTTTTCCTCTTTTATTATCAGTGTTTTCTTGGCATAGCTGCAGCATCCCGGCAGCGGGAGCAATAAGGGCAGCGAGGGCTGGGTGGAAATTGGTGTCTGCGTGGCGAAGAGGATTCGTCAGCAATGGTTTGGGTGATGTTTTCCGTCAAGAAGGGTTTATTTGTTTGTTTGCTTATTTGCTTTTTTTCAGATGGCTGTGAGACAGGATGAATTTTTCATGCAGGAAAATATTCAGCAGTGTTTTATGACTTGAAAAATTGGCTTTAAGTACATGTGTGTGTATGTGCATACAGGAGGGGAAAAAAAAAAGCGGAGCTCTTCAGTCACCTCCGCTTTTTTCTTTCTTTATTTGTTTGTTTGATGTATTGTGCAGATTTATCTAATTGATGGCAGCACCTAGACTGTGTTAGGCACTTCCTAAGCTCTCCCAAAGGCTGGGGTTTGGGTTTGCTTCAGCTGCTCGCAGCTTGAGGACAGACAGACCCAGTGGTAGAGGTCAGCAGAAGGGGAAGAGCTGCAGACAATTTCTGGGCGAGCTAAATCTCTTCCCTCGGAGCTGCCGAGAGCCAATACCTGCAGCCTCTCGGGGGGCTGGGTTAGCTCCCTCTCACCTCCCCGGAGCGGATTTGGTTCATATTTATATATGTGTGTGTGTGTGTTTGTGTGTGCGTTTCTCTTTCTTTTGGCTGGGTTCAAAAACTGCTGAGTCAAAGATTCATTTTCTCAGCAAGCCCCTTGGAAGGCAGATAAAGGGGATGGCGGCTCTCGGCAGGGCTATAAATAATGCAGAGAGCACAGGAGCAGCCCTCTGCTCCCGAACGGAAGGTTTCTCAGTAACACATGACCCTGTCTCCCCTCCCCAGTACCAGCGACTACGCTCACCTGAGGCTAACGCCTGCTCCTCCTCTAGAGAAATAAATGAGCCTAAAAAGCCTCCAGTTATCGTTAGCCCTGCCCAGTCCTATCATTGCCAGCTCCTGTAACGCCCTGCCTGGTGTCGTGCCTTGGGTTTGATGCTTCTGAAAGTCACCCTGCTCAAGGTGACGTGAGGACACGAAGGGAAATATGACTGGTTGTCCTTCTGCCTGTCCCTCCAAGGCTTGAAATGCTGCCTTCCCACCATCTCCCTTCCCCTTTGGGATAAGCTGCTTGTCTCTCTAAGTACAAAATATCCCCGTGCGTCCGTGGCTGGAATGGCAAATCCGAGGCAGCTGAGGATGAGGTTCAGAGGTAGCTGAGGCTGGGTCTTCACCCACCAGGCTTGTGATGCACAGAAATGCATCTGAGGATTCTCCGGACCGTTGACGAAACCGCTTCTAACAGCTCGTTTCAAGGTCCAGCTTCTTGGTGCCACGAGCCACGCTGGCTCTCCAGCATCTTGGAAGGGCTTGTTGGTGGGGAAGGTAAAGCCCGAGGCTTCCTGGTGTCTCAGCAGCCCAAGCTGAAGCGTAGCTCAGTCTCGGCTGCTCTGCGTGAAGCAGTTGCCTGCTCGGGGTTGGAGCTGACTCCAGCAACCTCGGGGAGCAGCGAGGACTTGTGTGGGCTCAGCGATGCTCCGCAGAGGTGGGAACGAGCCCCGGCACAAAGGCAACGAGGGTGTTATTGAGCTGGCGAGGGCTCACGGGGGCTTTTTCATGCAGTCCCAAGCCACTGGGGGCTTCAAAGGGCCTTTTCCTTCCCTTTGAGCTGCTCCTTCAAACAGTCCTCAGCCCTCAAAGCGAAACGCTGAGCAAAACTCCCCGCGTTTCATCGAGTTCCCATCAAGTCTCGGTGCAGAGCCGTACGTCGGTCCCAGGTTGGCACAGGGGATCCAGGTGAATAAATGGAGCTGCTGGACCCCCCCCGGTCTCGTGGTGTACGGACAAGAGATGATGCCAAGTGAAACCAAAAAGCAGCAAATGTCAAACTGATGAAAGCAAATCTTTTCTTCTCCCTTTTTCCTTCCTTCTGACAAAACGCACCATTACTGCTGAAGTTTCTCAGCCTTTTTTTTTTTTGTTTTGTTTTTCTTTTTTTTTCTTGATCTTCAGCCTCACATCACTTGTCAGGAGCCACCTTTGAAACCAAGAGCATAGCTGGGGGAGGGTGAGTGGGAAGGACACATCACACATCCAACCTCCCAGCCAACCTGGGCAAGTTTGGAGGGGCTCTGAACCATCCTGCTTGCAGGGTTCTGGGCACCTTCTCGTTTGGGAGGGTCAGGAAGGGAGGTTGGCTGGGGAAGGGTGGCCCATGAGTGCCATCTTCAGGACTGTCGTTACCTTTGGTTTTTTATTTTTCCTGAAGTTATTCCAAGCAGGTTGGGTGCTGCTCCTTCAGTTGGCTGCTGATTTGAGCGTGCTGAAAATCCAGCGTGGCCAAGTCGTCTGCGTCCTACCCCAACCCTCCTCCATCCACGCGTTGGGCAGCGTTTCTTCGGTGACCTTTCTTTGGGTGTCTTTGCTCCGCAGGGCACTTAATTGCCTGATTCAACATTTTCAAGGGTATTTGGAGGAAATGTGGATGGTTCATTGACTGGTATTTGAAGGAAGCGGAGAATTTAATTAAAAAACATGAGAGAAAATTAGTAGTAAAGGAGGTTGATTGCGAGGCTTGACGTAGGGAGGGTTTAGGTTTGGCAGGCAGAGGGACTGGGAAGTGCTGGTTCCCTGCTCCATTCCAGTCCTCTGCCCTTGGGGAAAATAATAATAAGGGGAAAACGGAGAGGAAGAAAAGAATAGCTGGTTTTTATTGTTGTTTGTGATTTTTTACATAAATTTTGCAGATTGCACAGCCTGCTTTCTTGTTGGGTTTTTTTTGTTGGGTTTTTTTTTTTTGTTCTTCTCCTGTCTGTTCTGTTTAATGCAAACGGCACCTTCCCGCTGATTGCAATCACAGCCTGATTGAGAGAGCTTTGCTCTGCCTGGGATGGAGAGGGAAGGAGGGAGCCTTAACCCTTTCTCTCGCCTCCCCTCATCCCTTTTTTTACCGGCTCACTCCTTCCCTTCTTTCTACCCTTGCTCTGCAAGTCAAAACCCCTCTCCCAAAAGGCCTCCTGCTTGCCTATGCGCGAGACGGTCCGCGGCTCTAATAGCGAATTTATTTTAATAAGCGAAGGCTTTGAAATAGATACAGACCTGGCTGCTGCAGGGCACGGGCCCAGCTCGAGCTGGTGTGATTAGGAAGAAACTTTTTCTCTCGGGGAAATCATCGCCTATCTGCCTGCTGCAGACGGGTGCCCCGGGAGGCAGGGAGCAGCGGTCACCGTGGGAGGCGGATGCCTCGACCTGTCGGATCATTGTCTATTCTTGTCCTGGTTCTTGTGTTCTCCTCATCAGCTCAGCGCCGCGTTCAACAGCATCCACCCCCGGGACCCTCCCTCGTTCTTACTGGCAGGTTGATGGGCGCTGCGGGAAGATGCCTGGCACATAACCCTTCTGCCGGAGGGTGGGAAGATGCTGCAGAGGGACCTGGCCAGGCTGGGTCCTGGGCTGAGGCCAACGGTGTGAAGTTCAAGAGGACTGGGAAAGTCTGATGAGGAGAGGCTGAGGGAGCTGGGGTTGTTCAGCCTGGAGGAGACTCAGGGGGGACCTTGTTGCTCTCTCCAGCTCCCTGAAGGGAGGCTGTAGGCAGGGGGGGGTTGGGCTCTGCTCCCAGGAAACTACTGACAGGAGAGGGCACGGCCTGGAGCTGTGCCAGGGGAGGGTTGGATTGGATATCTGGCAGATTCCTGACAGAGAGGGTGATCAGACAGTGGAATGAGCTGCCCAGGGAGCTGGTGGAGTCACCGTCCCTGGAGGTGTTCAGAGGAAGGCTGGATGTGGCACTGAGTGCCATGGTCTGGCTGATGTGGTGGTGTTGGGTCATAGGCTGGGCTTGATGATCTCAGAGGGCTTTTCCAGCCTCAGTAATCCTGTGATTCTGTAATGCATGTGCTCTGGGGAGCAGGGCTGGACTTAGGAACCGGGGTGATGTGTATAAAGAGCGTCGTGGAGAGCGGTCGTTTTGCCAGCAGCTTTGCACAACCACTGCCGGAGCCGTCCGAGTTTTTGGTAAAAGCTGTGACAGCTTCTCAAGGCTCTGAAAGCACCATGGTCCCTAACGCAGTGGCCACGCACCTCATCACAGTGGAGATGCTCAGGCTGTGGGCATGGCCCAGGAGTTTGATGAGTACCATCCTGCATCTAGAGCATGCCACATGGTGCCTTGGGGCTTGCAGCGCAGCGCACGAGGTCTGACCAGCACCCAGTGCAATGAATCTCCTCCAGAACCCCCCCACTCCTCTGGGGAACTGGGAGGAGGTGATTGCTCCTGTGCTTTGGGTGGGGGAGCTGGGTGGCAGCGAGGACACATTGCACAGGGCTGATAATTGCACTTCTGAAGGGTTAACAGCTTTGTGCTGAGCGTTGTCACCTGGTTTTTGTGTCTCGTGCAAAAATATGAGCAAGGATGGTCCTGGTCCCCTCTCACAGGCATCTGGGGCTGCAATGCCTCTTGGCAGGAGCTCAGCGAGGCCAGGCACGTACATCCCAAAATTGAGCTGTGCTGGTTTCCTCTCTCTTGCCCTGTGATAAAGGAGCTGTAAGGGCTGGGGAGCAGGAAACTTTGCAGGCACAGCGATGCCTGCACCGAGATTGGGAGCCAATGTGGTCCACGGGCTGATAAGTTACCTGGGAAGGCAATGACTTTGGGGATTGGATTGCGTTGCCCAACTCGGTTACATCTAGATAACATCGTGCTTTAAAACATCGATCATTTCAAAGGAACCTGCAAAGGGATTTTAATGCCTCGCAAATTGCTTTTCCTTCTATTCAATTTACATTCACGATTGCACGGAGCATATTTAGGAGCTTTCCAAACCGCCACAAACAATGACAAATCTCTCCTGAAACGTTCTCCTGTTGCAATAAATTCGACCTGACAAAAGAGAGGGAGAAACTTCAGCCTCCTCCTGCGCCGTAAGGGTCTCTTATCCCTGCAGCAAGCTGGAGTTGGGCTCATCCCCAGCTCCATCCCCACTGCCCTCCGTAGCCGGCGTGGAGAAACGCTTTGCCACGATGGGTTAAGCCCAGGAGTTTTGGTGTCATTCCTGGCACCTTTTTATCTCATTCCTCCATGAAGCTGTGATGCCGGGAATGACCATGCTCCAGGGGATAGCAGCAAGGAGGAAAGGTCCAACTGCAGAGCCAAACCTCCTGCCAAAGCCCCAGGTTTGGACAGGCTTCCCAAGTCTTTTGATCCTTCTGTTTGAGGCTGATGTGCTTGGCTCTTTCTCTGGTTTTCCTGCACTCTGGGGGGCTGAGATAAAGCCTTTCAGTATTACTCATCTGTCCCAGGAGTCTGGGAAGGGCTCTGAGGAAGGTCTGGTGGTGTTGCTGCTTTCCAGCTTGAAGTGGATGTCGTGCTGCAGGCTCTCGACGTGGGGCTTTCAAGCTGGTGTCCAGCATGGCTGCCTGCGGCTTTGTCCCAGCTCTGCGCACCTCATTCCCTCTTTTTGGAGCCGTGCAGCAGCCGAGCACAAAGCTCACCTATCCCGTGGGCCCTCCTGCCCTAAGAGGGCTCCAGATGGCTGCCAGCCCCATTACCCTTCATGATTTAATCCTGGCTTTTGCATTACAGTCTGAAAATCCTCACAGCTACTGGGACATGTCACGTTAGGGATCTAGAGACGTGCGTTCAAGCCTTGCTCTGGGTTCATGCTGAAATCTGTGGCTGTCGCAGCCACGGGGGTGTTCTGGGATGCTCAGGCAGTGGGAGAGGACTTGCTGCATCACTTGCTTCTGTGCCATCAGCAGCAGGAGCTGATGGGCTCCAGGGCACTGACTGAGTAGTGAGATGATGTGGGTCAGGGTGGCTGGGAGAGTTGCTGCTGTCAGCTGTACGTGTGCTGAGCCCTGGTGCAGAGCTGGCTGAGATGCTCTTGAAGGAGCTGCTGAACTGCCAGAAGTCACAAAGCGACACGTGGATGGAAATGCTGGTGAGCACCAGGATGCTGGGCTTCAATTTGTGATGGTTTGGAAGCATGGGGATGGCTGGGATGGAGGTGCAAGGACAAGAGTCCTTCTCCAGAGGAGCAGTGTCACTGCTTACGTGTTGTGCTCAACCAGACTGGCCTCTGACATTCATCTTCTTTCTCTGGGATACCTAGAGAGAATGAAATGGTTTCATGCTTGCATCTTCTTCCAAGCACTACAGTTAGACTGGGAGATAAATTTAAGGCTCTTTAGCCTGGACGAACATGACCCATGGGCATAGGAGTACCAGGGTCCTCTCCTGGCTGGGCAGCTTGCTGCCTCCAGCGCCTCTTGGATCTGCTCCTGATGCTTTCAGCTTTTTATGGGCTCAGCCCCTTTCCTTAAAAGGCACAGAGGAATTCTGATTTTTTCAGTTTTGCTGCCTTTGTCCATCTGAATCCAAGTTGGCACCACGGCAGATAGGACAATCATATTCCCTTCAGCTGCCTTGTCCCTTCAGAGCCAACCCTCTCACTGAATTAGCGGATGCACCACGGCTGATCGTTAATCTTCTGCGGCTCTCAAGCACTGCTGGTCAATCTGCTGGGGTGAAGCTGTGAAGTCAGCTCTGCAAAGGGCTCTGCCCCTGCTCGGGGCTCCCGAGGGTCCCCGAGGTGTCACCCAGCTGGTGGTGGCAGTGACACGGTGTCGCTGTGCCGGCTGGCGGGGAGAGCACGCGTGGGGCTCTCTCCATCTCTCTCCTCCTGCCTGGAGCTTGCCAGTTTGCATTGCATAGGAGGAAATGAGAAAGTCATAAATCAATCCTGAGTGTTTCTTCTGTTTAGGGGAAAAATAATAACCCCAAACAAAACAAGCTTGCGGTCGGGAGAAAGGAATTCCTAATGACAAACTTACTTCAGCTAGGACACCAGGGGCTTCAGCAATATGAGATTAAACCTGCTGTGCTGAGACTCTATTACTCCATATATTACTGTGTGCTGCTGGACTGATGGTTCTCACAGGCGGAAATATAACCCTTTGAAATGTCAAGGCACATAATAAAGAGACCTAGCAGGGGAGGCTGGATGGCTCCAGGGATTGATAAAGCCTTTACAGCGCTGGCTCGGCTGTGAGGAGGGGTGGGTGTCTGCTGGAGCTCCCACGCTTTGCTGGCCCTTTTGTTAGATGGCTCCAAGGGAGAGGTGGCCTGGGAGAAATTCTGCTGGAACAAGGCTCTCTGGCCAAATTTGCTTTGGAAATAAAGGAAGGACCTCAAAAGGAAAACTTAGATGAATAGTCGACTCCTTCCGCAGTCCTCAGCTGTGTTTGTCCCTGGGGTGGCTGTCATGCTTATACCTCTTAATTAACTCTTAGTCTCTCCAGCGTCCTCTTTGCGTTGCAAATCTCTCGTGGATGGACCATTTCCCTGGGAGCTCAGCTGGGTCTCCTGAGTTTGTCTAAGACCACGCAGTAAATCTCTCGAGCAGGCTCTTCCTGAGGGCTGCTGGATGGATGAAGGTAGGCAGCCAGTGGCATCTTCATCAAGGACCTCTTGGCAAATCCTTGAGGATTAGGAAAAGCATTTGCTCATCAGCTGGTGGATCTCTAATCCCTCCTTTCAGGAACAGGCACAAGCAGGAGCTGCTGGAGGAGCTGACTCTGGTGGGGCTGTGGCTGCGAGTCCCACTCGTCTGTGCCGTGTGGCACGGGGCTCCCAGTTCCCCAGTTCCCCCTGAAACACACTGGTCGTCCACTGTAGACTCTGAACCTTCCCATCTCTCGTGGTGCTGGGGGCTCATTAACGTGAGAAGAGGGGAATAAATCTCCTGGAACTCATGAACTATTTACAGCTATGCTGAGCAAGCAGTCGGCGATTATTTATTTATTCTCCCCAGCCGGGCTGCTCTTGCAGCCCAGCGAGCAGGGAAGGCTGCCAGGGTTACCAGTGTCCAGCCCCTCGCTGTATCCCCTGCCCTGGGGAGACACAGGGCTCCCTGGAGACCCCAAAATGCAGCACACATGCCCTGGGAGCATCCTCATGCAGTGCTAGATCCTCTTTGTGTCTTGAGAAGGAAACAAAACCCAACCTTTCCTTGTGCTGAGTGCTTGTTCAGCCCTGCTCTGGGTGAGCATCCTTGTGCCCAAGGCCGTCAAAAGGAGGAAAATCATATTTCAGAAGTGGAGAGCGTGGCAAGGAGATGGGTTGGAGGAGCCGATTGCTCCTTGTGTGGGGAAGGGCTGGAAGACAAATTATTTCAGCTTGCGTAAAAGTTCCTTCCCCTCATTGGACTCCACTTTGCTGTCTGAAAAATGAGCACGTGGGTTTCCAGCTCAGGAGAGCAGTGCAGTGAGCGAAGGTGGGGAAGTTTTGTCTCATGCCCTCTCTGTGAGCTCCTGCTTGCTCCTCAGATGATGATGATGTGCTGTGTCTCTAGGGAACGGTGTCACTCGCTCAGCTTGACAGTCAAAGCTTGAGGTTTGACCCCTTGGGTGGTTATTGCCCGTTGGTGCTTCTCCAGCTGCTTACTTCTATTAGATAGCTTTTTTTTTTTCTCTGCAGCATCCCCAGACGATCAATAGGTGTTTATGAGTGATCATTACAATAATTAGGCAGCTACCCGTGTTTTGGCAAAACCAGTCTTTAAAACATCCAGGAGGCAAGATGGGGTTCATTGGGTCGTACACACAGCACACTGTGCTGCCCCTGGCTGTGTATGGGATGCAGCCCCCATCTCCTTCTTGCCATATCCCTGTGGTCCCACGCCATCCAGGCATCTGCTCCCCCCAGGATTTGGTCTGAAGGAGAGAGGATGCTGTGAGGGAGCAGAAATGGCTCTTTCCACTCCCTTGGCCAGCGCTGGCTCCTGTTACCGGCACTCACGTTGCTTCAAAGGTGGTTTTATTCTGTCTTGGGGCTTATGGGCCAAGGACACTTCTCGCCTGCAGCTTTATATCTGTCAGTTTGATCAGCAAATGGGGGAGAGGGTCATAAAACTGCGGAGGCTGACTCCTAGTCCCTTTAATCCCGCCAGGAGGGCCAGCGTTATTTCTCCGCCGGGAGCGTTAATAGGATTCTAATACGCTGGCAAATGGGATTTTTTACAACTGCCATTCTGCGGTTACTGAGACGGTGTGTCACTGGGACAGCCCTATAAATTCTCCTGGAGATGGAGGGGGAGGGGGGAATGGTGCCCACCACCACCCCCGGCAGCCCTCGCTGCTTGGTGCTTGTGTGGGGTCTGCCCGATCCCCCCTGGTGCTGCTTTCCCTGCTCTTGGGGCATCGCTGTGGCTTGGCTGGGCACTACGGGCTGGTGGTTGGGCTGATAGGGTGGTGGGGTTGGTATCTGGCACCATGGACTCGCTCTCCTCGCTCCCCCTGTGCCCTCCTTGCACACGCGCGTGCCAGGACTGAGCAGCTCTGTGGCTGCCAAGCAGTGAGTTGTGGTGCCTGGTGGCCTCTGTGGCCACGAAGGAATTAATAAGCCCTAATAAACTTGGGGAGGCTCTGGCAGGACACGTTTGTTCCTCCCCTCTGTCACTAGCCCCTGGATGGGTCTCCTCTGTCTCCGTGGCTCTGCATCGGTGCTGTCAGGCTGGGGAAACCCCCTGGCTACAGCAGGGAAACTCGAGGTATGGGCTTGTTGTCAGGGCCCTTTTCCTCCCTTTGCTTTCACACATACGGAGATGTCGATGGAGTCCGAGGACGGCGACGCGTTTACAGCCTTGCTATAAATCCCTCGGCAGAGCGGGCAGTGCCCACGGCCTCAAACGGATCCGAGCCCGTTTGAGCATCACCCCCGGGCCACCCTGCATCCCCTCCTCGGTGGGCAGCGCCCGACTCGAGTGCCAAAGCCATAAATACCATAGTGCTCTCTCCAATCTCGGCTCCCGATTGATTTTTTTCTGGCTCTGATCACAGGAAGCCTGGAAGATGGGATTATTTTCCAGGGCAATCACAGGTTGATGGGTCCTTGCAGCTGCTTCCACACTTTTTGACATCAGTAAATAAGCAGCTCCCTACCTTCTTCTCTGAGCAGCACCTATTTCCCTGGGACATGTGCTGGGGTTTTCTCGTACTTAGCTGCAAATTGGTACAGGAGACTGGCCTGACCCTTCTTGTTTTACAGCAGTGTAGCCATGTAGGCTTTATCTTATCTATTATCACCTCCGCCCGATAGCGAACCAGGTCCCCTCTATACCTCTCTTGCAAATTCTATTTGTCATCACGTTCCTGCAGCTGCCCAAAAGTCCCAACCTGACGTCAGGCCATCCCGGTGCTGGGTGCTGTACCAGCAGACTGCAAGGGACAGAGCTGTCCCCGGATAATAAAGCACCTACCCTTATTCCCATTTTACAGACAGCTGAGTCAAGGGGAAACGCATCGTCCAGGTTAAGAAAAGCCCTGTGGAATAACCACCCCACCCCGCCCCGTGATTTATCCAAGGTTTTAAAGGAAGTCTGGGGTTTAAAAAGAGCTCTCAGGATTTCCAATCAGAAATGTGATGATCTGAAAACAGCTCACTCCAGGTTTTGCAAGCACTGCTTTAGGGATGCGACAGAAGGAGATGAGTTTCTTCCCCAGTTAAGAAAATATAAAAAAAATGGAAAAGTTTTGCTTATAGATCAGCACCAGAGAAATGAGGTCCTGCTGTGCAATAAACCGGTGAAGAAGGCAGGAAAATGTCATGTTTTATCGAGGCAAAATTTGCGCCAAGAGAGAATATTTTCTCTTGGAGTAACTGATACGTTTGGGGGAAAATAAACCTACAGCAAACCAGCATTTGCACAGAGTCAGAGGTGGAGAGGGAGGAGGGGGGTGGCCCTGGTAGGGCCATCACAGGTTCCTCTGCAGCAAGGACGTGGGGACAACATGGGGAAGGGCTCCTGAGCTGCCACCAGTTACAGCAGAGAGTTAGTGCAGAAGTGGTACCATCTGCTGCACTTCAGGGTTTGCGCTGCCCATGCTGCTTAGTCCTGCCTGCAGACATCTGTCTGAGGAGGGGGCTGCTGGGGACAGCAACCCTTGTGCCTGCCAGGCAGTGTTAAAGCTCAGGCTGCTCCATATTCTCCCAAATTCAGAAACTCCCAAGGTTTTCTCTGCTCGGACCAGTGGATGCAGCTCTCCATGCTCTGGAAACGCTGGAGCTGGTCTCAAATCAATGCATAGTTTTGCAGGATTTGATGGGGATGAGTGGTATGCCCTCTCCTGGACCAAGGAACACTTCAAAGATGCTTCCTAGGCTGCATTTCCCCCCTGCTCTCTTCTTCCCAGCAAAACCAGTAGAGTTACATCCCTTGGACCACACCAACATGGTGGGTGCAAGGTGTTGGGATGCTCAGGTTGAATCTGGGGCTCTTGTGGGTATTTCTGTCAGAACCTGTTGCAGAGCTTAGATGACGTGTGTCTATATTTTGGTAGGTCCTACTCTCTCCATGTGCTTTTGGGAGGTGTATCCAACTCGGTGACAGGCACAAGTCACTCCACCTCCGCGGGCTTTGGTTTCTCTCTCAGTGAAGCAGAAACACCAGGATGAGGTTATTCACCAGGATGAGGTTATTCCCCTCTCTTCCCCGTCCAGGATCCTTCCCTAGCTGCTGTCTGCTGTGAACAGCACCCGGTGCAGTGGGGTCCTGCCCAGGGAGAGAGCTGCTGCTTCTGCTATTGGAGAAATTAAATACTAATGCTGGCATCACAGAAGGTGTTCTGCTCACTAAATTCAGACTTGGGCTTTGCCAAGGAAGAAACGCCTCTCCCAGTAGAGAAACTCTCGCTGGGGTGGGTTCTGGAGGGAGTTTTCCACCTCCTGAAGCATCTGGCACTGGGGGCTGCTGGCAACGTATCCCAAACCGATGGGATTTCAACAGAGACGTCCGTTTGCTGGGAAACAACCAAAAAAATAATAACAACAAACAGCTCAGCGAGGCAGCCAAGCGTATCCGAAGAAACATGAATATTTTGCCTGGACTGGACTGTTTCATTCTTGTCCGTACCAAAATAGGATGCTCCTTTCCCGGATGCTCCTTTCCCATCCAGAAGGAAAATCAGGTTGTAGTGATGATCTTTGACTTTTATTTCTAGGAGGGTTCCTAGGGGAAGAGCAGAAAGAAGGAGGAGGGGGAAAACCAGACCTGCCTGTGCTCTCTTTGAACCTGCACCTGATTTTGTTTCGTTAGAATAATTTTTAAATTATTTTTTAATAATACTCTAATTTTTTTTTTTTTTTTTAATGAGTGCTGGATAGCTGAGCTTGGAAGAGTCTGAAGGTTTGTACCCCGAGGGTACGGTTGGGATGAAAGCCTTGCATGGCCAATCCTTGTTAGGAGCTGCAAACCGCCTACTTGACAGGAAATGGAGAATAAGACAAATAGATCAATTTTCATCGCAGCCAAAGCTTAACAGTAGAGGGCCTCAAATTTCCTCTGGGGTCTAATGTTGTTTAACTTATTTCTTAATGGTCTGAAACATGGTGTGACCGGGGCTGTGGCCTTTGACTATGAGAGAAATATAAAGTTGCCCTAATAATAGAGCGTTGGGAGTTATGGAAAGGAACTGGGTAAATTAGATTGTGGTCTTGTGTGTGACAACGGCCGCGTCCTTCTGGAGAGGTAAATATCATTATTAAATAAGGGGAAGGGAATAAATGGGGTGAATTTGCTGTACAGGGAAGATAATTTGTTTTAGAGAGAGAGAAGATACCGGGATGGATGATGCTCTATCCACGTGTCCAGGGCTGGAGCGGTGGGATGTCACGGTGAGCTGTGCATCCCCAGGGCTCACAGAGGGGAAAGAAAAAGGCTGAGAAGTTGGGTTCTGGGTGAGATTTTACGACAAGGAGAAGCTCTGGGGTAGGCACTGGCAAGAAACGGCGAATATCTGCTGACAAATGGTGCCGATGTCCTTAGTCACGCTGGGTGGAAGTGACCTGATGCAAAAGAGAGTTATAGATTTTTTTTTATGCAGCTGGACATATGGCCAGACTGGTGTTTAAGTGCTGCTTTTGCAGCCTGTGGGCTGCAGCTGTACACGGAAGGAAGGCACATACAAAGATGCTCTCTGGAGACTCCCCGCTGTTGGCAAGAAAAATAACGTTTAAAAAAAAAACCCCAAAAAGACGTTATAAAAAAGAACCCCAAACTGACTTCAAATACTTAATAAGAATATTAATCTTGTAATAGGACATCATCAAACCTGGCAAACTGTGGTGCTGCTTTAAATGCTCTGTGGAAAGGAGCTGCACTCGGGGAACGTGAGTTTTGGGGTCCTCCTCACTCTGAGCGATTTGTGACCTTTCTCCTGTCGTTTAAGCTTCCGAGGTCGTTGCGTTTGGGCAGAGAAAAATTCAGTGAATGGCGAAGCAAAAAGAAAATTAATATTTAAATCCAGTAGGTTGGTGTTTTTCTTGCCCTGTCTACAGCTTGTTGAATATTCTCCTGCCTCGTGGGGAAGCGGGAATAAAGTTCACGGCGTCGGGAGCATAATCGAGCAAACGGCCTTTGCACTTATCAAGTGCCTCTGTTCTGCTTGGGCATTTAATCACCCGCAGAAGCCATTTATTGCCTCGTATACTCCTCTCTTATGAACATTAGCCCTTAAATACCTGGCATAATTAAAGGTGAAGCTGCGGTGCTGCGCTCCGTCTCCTGCCTGTGGAAGGGTAACAGATGAGGTGGGAGTTCTGGTGGAGTTCAAGGTGAGAGCCGTAAAGCCCATTTTCTGCATGTGTCAGGGACATTATTTTAGGAATGTCTAATTCTGCTGGTGAAAATTGAGGCTGGCTGAAATAATAATTCACGCTTAATGAACTTAGAGTTATAGCCCCGGCTCCGCGATTCCCTCTGCGCCTGGCGCGGTCGATTGGCCTTGTCAGATGTTTAAAGGATGGTGAAGAAATGACAAAAAGGATTTGATGGAATTAGGCGGAATTCCCCCCAAAACCTATTTCTTTGTGTTTAGATCCCTGTCTGGGAAGAAAGAGAGAAATTCGCCGCAGCTTTGGCTGTAATCCAGTCGGCTCCTTGATCGGGACTTTTCAGGGCTTTAACCTTGTGTGCTCTTCTTGCAGCTCAGCTCTTCAAAAGGCTCCTGCCCTTTCTTTGTGTGAAGGAAAACAAACAGAAAGTATTGATGAAGGGTTAATGCTCGGCTCTGTGTGTAGGTAGCGACTTTAAGGACTTGCCTGTCACGTTCCTGACACATCCTCGGCTACCCAACAATCAGACCTTCAAAGACTTGATCATTAATGCAGTTATCCTTGTAACACCCCTTTGATAGTAATTAATGGGCTGTGGTATGTAGAACATCAGACTATTGCTACTGCTGGGTTTCTGCGCTAGCAAGCTGGAGGAAAATAGCCACCCTCTGATGAGGTTGGGGAATGGAGACAATCAACCCAAACCCATGCATCAGATGATTGCGAGGTGGGAGCTGAATGGGAGTCTACCCTGTACTCAAACTATCTGTGCTTAAATACTGACTAGGTGTCCGAGCCATCATCTCCTGATGGTAGAGGTGTGCGTCCGTACGGGTTGTCCCGTGATGGGTGGAGCCTTGGTAGGAAGGTAGCTGCAGATCTCCTTGGCAAGGTGCTGAAAGCAGTGGGTGTGGGATTTCATGTGAAGTAAGGAAAACCCTGGGGTTTTTTGGGGGTGTGTTAGGAGCTGAACCGTTGGCTGTTTGCTCAGTGCTTCTTTCTTCTCCCAAAAGCCCTCCCTTGGGGCTAGTGACCTGCTGAGGAGAAATGGCTGCAGCGTGGGGCTGCTGGAGCTTCTGGGAAGGCAGGTAGACCTCATGCAGATTGCAGGTCAGGCTTGGCCAGTAGTGCAGGTGAGTGTGACTTGGGTGCTTCTGGCCACCCCGGCATCACGGGAGGATCTTCCCAAGGTTGCTGCACACCTTGGATGAAGGAGGGGTTTGTACTGGGGGTCTCAGTCACCCCAGTGCTGGGGCGAGGGGTGATCATCAAGACCCCCCACATCACAGCCCCGTTACCCCTCCTAATCACACCTCTAGAGCAGGATTAGACTCAATAATCTTAAAGGTGTTTTGCAGATGAAATGATTCTGCAGTTCTGTGTCTGCCAAGCCCTGCATCGCTTCCTAGAAAGACAGGGATTTTCCTGGCTGTTGAAAACACTCAGCATCTGTATAAACAATTGTATTAAGCTCCTGTTGTAGTAATTGTGTTTGTACAGTCAAGCAAAAAGGCTCAGTTTACCCCTCCACTGTCTGGAAATGATTCCTCCAGGTTATGTGCGAAGCATTTTTTCAGTGTACTGATTTCATTCAGGGGGAAAAAAAAAAAACCAAAACCCAAACTAAAAATACTATTACAATGACATATTCTTCCCCAGTGGTAACTTTATCCCCGCTTCTGGCTCAGTGCGGAATCGTAATTCATTTTGTCACAAGGATGGCAAATAAATAATAAGAATAAATTGAGCAGATTATCTCATCTTTAAGCCATGCCCAGCATTCATCAAATCCATGCCAAGAAGCAAGACTTATCTGCAGTCAAATTGATCCTACAAGAACACCAACCTTAAGCTCCATTAGTGTACCTCAGAGGCTCTCACCCATCTCCCCGCGCCTCGGCTGCTTAAAACGACGAGTCGTCGTAGTGACACGCGTTCCCAAAATGTCTTTTCTTACAAAAAAAAGGGCCTGGTGGAGACCTGTGCGTTTGCTATTCCTCGCCATCGATTTTTACTGAAAGGACCAAACCGTACAAAAGGTGGAATTCCTCTCGGTTGGAAGTTCGCTCCTCGCGCCGCAGATGCGAACCCATCCATTTCTCCTCTCCCTTCAATGAAGTTTTAATAACAGATGCTGCAGGGAGTTTCCGTGGGACTAAGGTCTCATTACTCTTCGAGGAGACGTTACCGTACATTTATTAGCGTGCTGCAAAGCGTGATAAATAATTAACGTGGAACTACGCCGAATAAACCTACTGCAGTCCTACTAATTGGTAAACAGGCACGTATTTTACTCGCAGCACGCGAGAAGTATCGCCGCGTTCAGCGGGATGAGGCGCCTGTATAAATTTCAGCTTATGAATAATGGTTGAAAGGGCCGAGGCTGCTTTTATTTATTTCGCGGCGCTCAAAGAAGTGGTAGGCGAGTCGCGTGAATAAAGGTGAGGTTTGCTGCCCCAGGAAATATTGACTCTGAAAGCCTCAGTGAAACGAAAATGGGAATTGAAGGAACTTTGCGAGCGAGCGACAATTATTTCACTGGAAGCGCGCGTTCAGTGGAAATAATGCTCACCCAACCTCCTCTCAGCCCCTTCCCAACTTCTCACAAAACAGCCCGTACTGAATGCAAAATCAGGTTGTTAATTTGCAGTCGCGCTCTCGAACGGAGGTCTCGCCGACGGCGCGAGACTCGTCTCCGCGTGCGGCTTAATATGAATTGAACCTGATGTTTTTGGAGCTGGGGAACGCGCGAAGGCGAACGGCTCTACTCTGGCTCAACTTGAGTGGGGACATACTTAAGATTAAGCCGAAACAAAGCCTTTTCCAACCAAAATAGGTCCGTGCTCACGAGTGTTTGCCCTCGTTTAGGTGTGTTGGTTTAATAACCGGCTCTCGTTCAGAGGCACGGGCTCTTGCTCAGCTCCACACCCTCTGCTATTCCCTCTGTGGATGCCAGGAGCAATTTTCTGCCCCCCTGGTGCAAAGGGAGTGCAAACTGGACATGAAACCATGACCGGGGCCGAGGAGAGATGCGCTGGCGGGGGTTTCGTGCAGGCAGAAGGGGCAAGGCAAGGTGAAAGGCAACGTGGCGGCGGCAGCAGGAAGGGTTGGAAGGGTGGACTCACGAAATACTCGGGTTTGCAGGAGGTACGGCAGAAAAGCGACGCCGTGACTCAAAAAGGCAAGCTGCCAGCATGGTGGCACGCAATATTTCAAGCCTATATATAAATATCTGACCTATTTCTTATGGATAGCACAATAAGGACTCGATCAAAACCCCATTGAATTCTGCGGGAGTCTTTCCATTGACTTCAATGGCTTTTGGATTGGCCCCTATAAATGGCTCTTGAGGAGAAGATAGTGGAGCATTTGCCTGACTATTTTTATAATGTGTTTGATCACTCACTTGGTGATTTTTCAGACTTCAGCCACTCGCGATGGGGAGCCAGTGCAAATTACAATGTTCGATGTCCAAAGAAATGTCTCTCGAAATTGAACTGAGACTCATAAAACAGATAAATGTGTTGGCATCCCATGGCCGCTGAGAAGAAAGGAGAGCATTAACACTCATTAAAAGGGACAAGTCAGTGCCACGTTTCCAGTGACCCTGTCACGGAAACACGATGGTTTTGTCATTTTATCTTTCGCTTCTCCCAGGTTTTGGGCTAGCGTGGGGCTTGTGGCATCAGTAGGCCAGCTTGCTCCCTGTCTTCTTTCTGAAAAACCAGAGTCTGGGGAAGGTCCAAGAAGCTTCTCAGAGCGTGGCTGTAGAGTCACATCCCCCTTGGAGAAGTTTCTTTCTCACCCTGAAGCACAAAGGCTTGTTTTATTCTGCTGCAGAGCTAGGGAAGAGTTCTCATCACTCATGTAAGTCCTCCATCCTTTGGGTTCCCTTTTAAACTTTTCTTTTTAACGCTGCCCACTGACTGGGAGGTTAATTGTACCTTACGGAAAGAGAGGTCTCATCTCGTACCTTCGCATGGTGCTGCCTGTGGAATTCATGGAGGAGCCACCTTTCTTTCCCCTCTTTGAGGACCAGGAAGCACCAGGTAGCAGGGTTGTGGTGGAAAGCTTCTCCGTCACCAGTCACAGTGAAACCAAAGCATCTGGGACAGTCACTTCCACTGGAGCTTCTGCAGAAAATCGACACTGGGTAGCACTTTCATAGGCTGGAGTATTATGTTCCAGCCTTATCTTTTTGTCTTGCTTTATATAATAAAAAAAACTGAACACAAAACATTGGGATCAAAATGAAAACATTCAGTGAGGTCAAAAGATTGTTCCTGGGAATATTGCGTGATGTGAAGGAAATTCACGGCTGTGGAATTTTGCCCCACGTTTTTGCCCCAGCTTTCAAAGTCTTTGAATTTCTCATAAAAGAGAATTTACATGTTCTGACTTTTTTTTTTTCCCCCCACTTTCTTTCTTTCCCCCCAGGGAATAAAGATGTCTGGTTTTCCTCTTATTGTATCATCCTCATCTAGACAGTAATATTCAATCTTTGTCAAGCCAAGAAATTTTCGACTGAAGGCACAGAGCATTTGAGAAATATTATGTGCGTAGATCCCTTTATACAATAAAAACAGAGTTGTGGTGGGCTCTTTTATTTTTCTTTTAAGAGCCTTTTTTGGATGTCTTGGAAGCAGTCAGTGGATTCAGTGTAGAAAACCAGCTCGAGGGTCACTCGTCACGTCTCGACCAAATTGCTGGGTTTTGCAGGGCTGCCTGCTTGGAAAGTCATCCTGGTTTTATTGGGATGGATACAGCATTGTCTGGTGGTCCCAGCGCTTGGGCCAGCTCTTGGTTTCAAGGTAGAGATGATAAGTTTTTGTTGGAATAATGGGATTTGAGGCTCCTCCACAACCTGCGGCTGGAGGTCACCTTCTCAATGTCACCACCCGTCCCAGGGCTTGTCATTTAATTCTTTCCTTCCTGCTCTGGCCCTGCCGAGTCTCCCTGGTGCCTGCTGTGGGGAAGATGACCAAGGAATGTATTTAATTTCTCCTCCGTGTCCTTACTCTCTAATTGCTCCCCAGTAGACCAGTTCTGTTGGAAAGCTCTTGCCTGCCAATGCTCAGGGATTCAGCTCAGGAGCTGGTTTGTGGAGGTTGTAGGTTGAATGGTAAAATCTCAGCTGCTCTCTCTGGTCTGACCTCGCTCATTGCCCAGCTGGGAGACCTCCTGGACGTGGGAGCAGTGCTTGTCCTGACCCCCTTTCCCTTCCAGATACGCTGGTTTTCCTGGGTTGTGGACATGTCCTTTTCTGCTATTTACTGTGCTTTACACCTTTGATTTTTCTCAGCAAATCCAGCCTTTCTGTTGCTTAAGACAAACAGGGAAAACTTCTCCATCAGCTCTGTGTGAGTTTGTGTCTGTGTTTGTCTTCTAAAAATCACCCTGCTGGACCCAAAAAGCAGTACCTGACCCAGCGAGCAGGTCTGGTTGAAGTTCTCCCCCTATTTTTAGGCTGTCAGAATGGACTGACTGAAGCCTTGGGTGGTTTGTTGGGGTTTTTTTTTTCCCCTTTTTAAAATAATGTAAGAATAATATGTGTGAGCTTAATGGATGGACAGCCATTTGTCAAAGATCTGGTCCATACAGCTGAATGGGGAATTGAACTATTTTTATACCCATTTTCAAGTAGATGAATTATGTCTTAAGCTTAACTTTTAAGTCCCTCTTACCTGCTTAAGTGCAGGACCTCGTATTTCTTCATGATGGACTTGTCTGTCAGTGCTGTCCTGGAGGGCCATAAAGTGCTGCTGAGCTTGGTCCTTGCATCCTTCCTGAGGTCCTTCCTCAAGAAAGGTCCCCGTTTGTCCCCCGGTGCCTCCTGCGCAGGGTCTCGGGATCTGCTCTGAGGCAGAACCCTCCCGTGTCAGCCACAGCAGGACTTTCTCACGATGGAAGTGTGCTTTTCTTTTTTGTTGCCTAAAGGAGAACTGAAAATTAAGCGAACTGATCTGTTTAAACCTTTATAAATACGTGTTTAATATCTGCTTAATGCGAGATGGAATTCATGAGCCGTTAAGTGATGCTAGATCGTTTTTATAAGAATAGAGAAGTCTACTGGGAAAACTTCCTCCTGGGACATAATCTCCTATTATTATTTTTCTTTTTTTTTTTAAGAGCGATTTAATATGTTACAGTTGACGTTGTCAGTGACATTGGAATATTTCCTACGCGGGAGCTTTCACAAGTGCTTTATAAATCTTTTAACGGTTTAAGTTAATGAAATCCTTGTGCCTTTGGTAAGGATTATGCCTCCTCTGCAGAGAAGTAAACTGAGGCATGGAGATGAGCAGAGACAGAAATGGGACCTGCAAGTCCTACTCTTGGTTTCTGGTAGCCCAACCACTGAAAGGCTGTCCCCAAATCCACAAGACAACGCTGCACTTGGCATGTCCTCGGGGTTTGAGGTTGGTTTTTTGCCTTCAGGGTGGTTTTGCAGGCACCGGTGCAAGCAGTCTCCAGTCACCAGGGAGATGGATGGTTCAGATGCTCTCGTGGCTTTTTCACAAATCACCTTGAAGCCCCGTGGAGCAGGATGGTTGCTGCAAGGGCAGGTCCCTCCCCGAGCCCAGACTTGCCCCATCGCAAGGCATGGGGAGGGATGAGAAGCACGGCGGCACCCAGGGAACGACTCAGCTGTTGTATGTGACATAGAGATTTTAGGCTTGAGGACTTTGGAGGTGGCATTGCTGCTTTGGGGAATAAAGAGCTTTCCGCTTCCTGCAGCTGGTGCTGAAATGAGATTTTTCTTTTTTTTTTTCTTTTTCTGTTTTTTTTTTCCTTCTATGCGAAAAACATCAGTGAAATCCCTCAGTTGCTGTTGCAGTTTGCTTCTAACATTCTGAGTATTTCCGAAAGATCCCCAGACGTTTTTGATATGAAACTTTAATATTTTCTCTTCTTTCCTAAAGCTGCATTTGGAGGAGAATGCAGATTGGTGGTTGGGGGAGGGAGGGATGGACAGACAGGGGAGAGACGCCACAGTCTTCATCTCATCAGGTAGCTCCTTCCCATCAGAAGAAATACCTCGATGCTGTTATTTTCGTGGCTCCAGCCCCATTTTCTCCCATTCCCAGGGATACCTCAGAAGTCAGGAGCTGGGTGATGCTGGAGCAAGGGTTGAATTTTCACTGTGCAGATGCAGGTCCAGGGCAGAGGCTCCCAGGCACTGCTGACCAAGCCTGTGCTGTGCCAGCAACGTCCCCATCCCTGTCCCCAGCTGTATTTATCATTCAGCCCCTGTTCTAGGTTCATATTTGGTCCTTGCCTGCAGCTAATTAGGCTCAGCAGAGCCTCATTAGGATCTGCTCCAGACCGGGGGTTTAACCCTTTCCCGGGGTGAGGCTCATGTGGGAAGTCAGGACGTGGTCCACGGGGGATTAAGTTTTGCAGTCGTGAGGTCTCTTTGCCTCCTGTTTTTGGGGGGCCAGGGGATGCCAGCACCCCAGCAGGATGCTCATGCCAGCACCCGGCCTGGGTAAACCGGAGAATTATGAATGACCCCGTGACAGAGCAGGGCTATCTCAGACTGTTGCAACTGATTGTTGGGTTTCTTATGAATAATTATTAAAAAAAGGAAAAAAAAAATATAAAGGAGCGAGGCAGAGAGAGCTGAAGAAATAATCTTTTTTTTACGTTTTAATCTGAGCAGTTTTCAAGCAGTTTGATAAGGCGGGTTGTAGAAATGTCAGCTTCCCCTTATCTCTAATTGACTTAAAGTAGAAGCAGGCTTTAATCCTTGCATGCAGAGGAGCTTCTGATGGGGAGATGAGGGCAATTGATTTCTGCCTTTTTTAATTAACAGTCTGGCTGCTTTTAAAAACAATAGGGAGGAGGGAAGGGGGAAAGCACGTGGTGACATTTGGAGCTGGTGGCATGGGCCGGGCGATGGGGAGGTGCTCGCTGGGCTGTCGAGGAACGTCAAGGTGCTGCCCAGCTTGCAGAGAGTTAGGTTGAACTGGTCCCAGTTTAAGAAGGGGATTGCTTCCCAGTGTCTCTGAGCAGATGAGGTGGAGATTGGGGCTCTGGGGATTCCCGCAGGGCTGTTGCATTAAGCAGCCTGTGAGGATTAGGGTTATCAGCTTGGCTGTGCCACGCTTCCCTGAGCTGGGGGATTGGAGCTTCTCTGATGAGCAGGACTCTGTTTTGGGGTGGGATGGGGCAAAAAAACCCCAGCCTTTTGGATGCCGCTCCTTTGCAAGGCTTTCCTCTTGACCTTGACCTTGCTGCGGCTCTGCTCACCTCCAGCCCATGCACAGCCAACTGTGTGCACTCCGAGCAGGACACGCGCTTGGTTATGGCGTAGGGATTATAAGGCGAGCGCTTTCCTCACAGGCAACCGAGAAAGTAAAGGTTTGCCTGGATCCCCAGCATCACCCGGGTGAGCTTAGCAGAGTCACAACCTCCTGCAAACCCTGGGTTTTGCTCGACTCCACTGGGCAGGCCATCGGCGAGGAGAAGGTGGGGGGGAAGTTTTCTGCTGACGTGGCTCTGGCAGCCGATTTCGGGGCGGGCGAGCGGCACAGACGTGGCCCCGACAGCGGCTGTGGCAGCGGGGAGCAGGCGGCTGCTGCGGCTGTTAGGGCAGCGGTTGCTGTCCTGCTGTCACACGCTCACACTCGTCCGCTTCGGTGTCAGCCGCGCAGCCGAGAGGGTTCTTTATGCAGCACTTAGTAACAGCTACGGGGTAATGGGCTGTGCAGAATCACAGAGTCACAGAATGTTCAGGGGTGGAAGGGAGTTGGAAAGATCGAGTCCAACCCCCCCTGCCAGAGCAGGACCACCTAGAGCAGGTCAGACAGGAATAGATCCAGGGGGGTTTGGAATGTCTCCAGAGAAAGGAGACTCCACAACCCCTCTGGGCAGCCTGGGCCAAGGCTCTGTCACCCTCACCATGAAAAAGCTTTTCTTTATGTTTCTGTAGAACCTCTTCTGCTCCAGCTTACACCCGTTGCCCCTTGTCCCATCATTGGACATAACAGAGAAGAGCCTGGCTCTATCTTCCTGACGCTCACCCTTTATGTATTTATAAACATTAGTGAAGTCAAGCCCATCAAGAAGACCCTGGGATAATTGGTAAAAACGCCTGGAAGTGGATTGGCTGTGTGTCTGGGTAGCCAGTGTTTGGAAAGGTAGACAGACCTTCAATCTTTAAATACCTAGTAGGCTAAACACCCGTTTCTCCCAAGGATACGTGGAGGGGGGGTTAACGTGGTGTGGATGGAGCGGGTTCAAATCTCATAGCGCAGGGCAGAGCTGGGAGAGGTGGTGCAGGACACCTGGCTGGGTGCCAGGAGGGACTGTCGGGGTGGTATGGCCGTGCACGGTGGTGATACACAAACCCCACACCCCCCATGCCACTGTGGCTGAGGAAATAAGACAAGGCGGTTTGAGGATGGGGGCTGAGAGAGCAGGGAGATGCAGGAGACAGCCACGGGAGCATCACAGGCATCCTGGGAAGCTCCCCTGAGCTTCATCCTGCTCGCTCGCATTCTCCAGCCTTCTTTTTGTTATTATTTACTTCCAAGCAACTTGCTCTCGACCAGTATGAGGTGGAGGAGTAAGTAAACTTGTTTGGCCAGGGATGCAAGCTGTTCCGTACTGCTCGGAGCAGATGTGCACTTCCAGATGTGGGTTTTTTGGCCATCCTGAACCCCTCAGCTCTACACAGCCCTGTCTGCCTGCTGGCTCCAGCTCACCAAACCCTCCCACTGCTCATTATATTCCAGGCGCTTTCTATGAATTGTTTAAGGAGCTTCTTGCAAATGAGAGGAGCGTGGAGTTTGGAAAGGAGATGAAGAAACGGGGAATGCTTTTGATTTGCAAAGTGCTGTCATGAGCAGGAGGGGAATTGGGGCTGGAATGTCCCTCTTGATGCGGAAACAAGGATTAGTCCTGGTCTCGCTGGGGTTTTTAGTCCAGGACTCAACATTGCAGGACCCACACTGGGGCACTGTGCAAAGACATTGCAAATCCCCGAGGGTTTGGCATCTCGTCCTAGCAACATGTTTTCCCTGTGGTTTATAGGTATCGATTTTCCCACTTTTAAAGCTCTCTAATAATTCATAATTTCTTAATACCATGTGCTGTCTCTTCCCTTCTGACAAATCAATTTGTTACGGGTTATATCTGCTGCTGAACCGTGCTGGGGAGGAGAAGGAAGAGCAGTGTTTTCTCTCTGCTTCTCGCATTCCCTTTCATATCCTAAGGGTTATCAAGTCAGCCACCAAAATGCCACAAACTACCATGACGGGTGTTTAAAGTGAAAAAAAAAAAGCAAACCAACCCTGACAACAAAGTGATTGGGTAGCAGAGACTCTAAAACCCATCTGAAATAATGAGGTGAAGTGCAAGTCCTGCTTCCTCATGTACTGGATGGAAGAGATGAGCAGCATCCTTGCGTGAGCCACTGATAGGTCCTGATGGAAAGAGCCCACAATTCCCTTTATGTCGGGTGGTTCCAAATAAATATGAAAATGATGCCAAATCTGCCCAGATCAATCTTCTCCAGCGTCCTCATCATCTGCAGGGAAAAGTGAATGTGGGGGTAAGTGTACAGGCAAAGGTGTAGACACCCAGGGTACAGCAGCTGGATGGGTTGGAGGCTTCCCTCCAAATTTCCAAAGAGATTTGGCAAGACCACAAGGTGTTGTGAAAAGGTAGCGGAGCTTCGATGCAGAGTCGTATGGAAAAAAAATGGGAATGAGACCTCAGAAGTCACTTGGGTCCTTTGGGAAGCGTTGTCCTCGTGGTGCCGTAGATCGGCGCACGGTTCCCATGCCCAAAGCTCTGCGTTGGGTGTAAGTTGATACAGCCCCGGCAGCTTCATCGATTTCCCATCAGGATCTGGCCAGAGGGGCTTTTTCTTCAACCAGCCTGAGATTTTCGTTTTATTTTTTAATTTTTTTTCAGCTTTTGTGGTTCAGTATAATTAACATCTGGGAGGAATTAAAGGGGTCTTGGGGGAGACAAGCGAGATCTTGAGGTTTAAATAACAATTTAGTTTCGGCACAATGAGAGAAAAAAAAAAGCTGCTTTGTGATTACTGGGGCATCTGCTTATGTGCAGAGGAGAGGAACTGGTTTGGGGTGTGTTTACCTGGTGTAAACAGAGGATGAGATAAAGGTAGTGATGAGCAGGAGGGTGAGTAAGGACCAAACCTGATCCTTGAGCTCCAGGGGTAAAGAGTAAAAAAAAGCATCACATAGAGCTGGAGCTCAGAGATGTAATTACCGCTTCGGGGCTTCTCTAGAGCACCCTTGTCATTCTTGGTATGCAAATGTGGACAGATCCCAGCTCCAACTCTACTTAGCAAATGAGAAAGCAACCCAAAACCTACTCTAGAAAATCAAATATTGTGCAGGTTGGGTGCCAAGACCCTCTTGAAACTGATTGGTATCAATGGCCGTCTGTGAATCCCATGCGATTTCTTTAATTGCTTTATTTTCACTCCTCTGATTGCATCTCACAATATAGAACTTGAAGACGGGGAAAAGCGAAGCAAACAGAAATTGTTTCACACAAATGAAATGCTCCAGTTGCCCGGCAGCGAAATATTCAGAGGAAACTTCAAACTGCTTTGAGTCTGATTTGAAATAGGGCTGAATTTTTACGAACTCGCAGCAAATTAAGGTTTTTATCCTGTCTTTGGATGGGGTGAAGCTTTGCTGTTATATACGCACTAAGAAACAGCCCTGAAATAGCTTTTAGGGGAGGTTTGGCCGTCTTCACCCTGACAGGAAGGAATGATGGAGCGTGCAGGGAAACGACAAAGCGAGAAATATATCAGTGATCAAAAGAAATACCATTTTAACCAGGATTTAGCTGGCCCGTGGAAGTCACTGGTTGGAAAAATGTCAGTGGCAACACTTGAACGGGAGAGTGAATGAAGCTTCAAACCTACAGGCTCACGGCAGGGTGGGTTTGGGGAGGTGAGGATGCTTCACCGCATCCCCCAGCGCAGCCACCTGCCACCTCTCTCCTCCCCATAACCCTCTGGTGAGGGACCAGCAATAAGACAAAAGCGGGAGGGAACCCATCAAAGCTCAGCGAGGGGGAATGAACCCGCTCGTTTCCGTACGGAGCGGCGCCGCACTTGATTGGCGAGAGGCAGCGGAGTCCCTGTTTTTGCTGGCTTTGTGGATTTCCATATTTATTGCTTGTTTTTTTGTGCCGCGGGGGGGGGGAAGAATATTTTGCAATTGGAAATTTCAGACGAGGACGTGAGGGTTTGGAGATGCCGGCGCTGCTGCTGCATCTTTAGGGTGACAGCAGCGTTTTTTGCTGGGTCGTTAAATAGAATCTGTTAAGGTGGGGTTTTTTTGGATGGCTGTTTGTTGTGGTTGGTGGTTTTCTTTTTTTTGGTGGCTGTGCGTTCTCCGTGGTTTGATGTGATGGTTTTATTTGGATCCTTGCTTGGGTGTAAAACTTGGAAGCGCAAGTGCAGCCTCCGCTTTGTTTCGGGGGGGATGCGCACGTGGGAACAGAGTAGGTTGGGTATTTTTAGGTCCCGTGAGTTTTGAAAGGTGGGAAGTAAGGGGACATCGACAGAAGAGACATTTTGGAGGAGAGGAGAAGCAAAAGTGAGCCTCGATTTTTTAGCAGAATTCCCAAGGGTTCTCATAAATGAGACTAAATGCTTGTTAGAGCTCTGTGCAGAAGGGCTGGGGCGCTCTCCCTGCCGCTGCTGCTCCCATTTCCGTGTTGCTGGGGACCTTTGCATTAAATAAACACCCTGGATTTATGGGAAGCTTGAAAAGGGTAGTTTGAAGGACCAGAAGGCAAGTGGAGAATGAGGCAGGAGAGATCTCCAGGCCAGAGCCTCTCCAAAGGGATATGACAACTGGAAATATGATGATTTTTGAGGGTTTTTTTCCAAGTGATGGTGAGGGACGTGGCAGCTCTGGGAAAGTTTCACAGCCCCTTCTAAACCTCCCCTCAGAAATTAGCAGTGAGGACTGGCACGGGTTAGAAACAGCAATTATTTTTTATGTTGAAAGACACTGAGGCTTGTTTTAATTTCCCTCTCCTCTTTTTTTCACTGCAAGACACACACAAATGAAAAATGGAGAGGAAACAAACCCCCTGCGATGTCTGTGGGAATTAGAAAGGAGTTTTTAAGTCCTTTCTCTTCTACATTGTTTTCTTCCCTTTTTTTAAAGGAGAATTTGATCCAGATAATCTCCACAGAAGTAGTAATTTTGCACAGGAACCCAGTTTGCATTTCCAAAACACACCCAGAAGAAGCATCACCAACTTCTACCAGCTATCGCCGACTCTCATTTCATCGGGGAATGAGCATCTCAAATTGTCTTTTAATTTCTCTGAGCTGGCTTAGCAGTTGGTTTTGGAGCCAGCCCTATTGCAGCGATCATTGCCACAGCAGTTTATACTGGTTTCCACACCACATTAGTTGGATGTCTGCCTGGCAAGCAATTAGGGCCACGGTGGTAGTTTCGTTCCTCGTACGGAGCTTTGCACGCCAAGCTGAGATGGAAACTTCTGGGCACTGCAGTTGCCCAAATAATAAATATTATTAGGAAAAGTCGAGAGGCCTGGATAATTAATTGGTCAGCGGCACAGCTCTGAGCGTGGAATTCTTGCGCTGCTGCGATAGACTTGTTCCTTTCCTTTATTGACCCTTGATTAATTTTTTTTTTTTTTTTTTTGTTGCTGTTGTTAACAATTACAGACCAATAATAGGCGGCTATTGATTTCTGTGGAGGTGAGGAGCGAGATTTACCGACGTGAGTGGAAGCTATTGACTCCGAGGAGAAAAATAGCTTGGTATTGAGTTAGGGGGGTGGCTCAGCGAGTGTGCCAGCTCAGGCTGGTTTAATATCTCTCCAGCCTTGGGACTGACAGGCAACACGGCGCCTTGGCGCGTCTGCCATCCCCACCGCAGCTCTTTCCTCCTGGTGTGGCACCAGATGTGTTTTGAGACTGGGAATCTGATGTCTGCCTGTATCAGAACCACTTCTGCGGGGCGTGAGCCTTTTCTTGGCAAAATCCATCTTGGGCAAGTTCCCAAGTGGACGGGCAGGTTGGGGGGACCTGCCCCGAATCCCTGCAATGGTTCTTTTCAGCATTTTCAATTGGACTCTTCCCTTGAGTTCAGCTCTTATGTGGCGAGAAGTGGTTTTGTGCTTTTCTTCGAGATCTTTCCCTTTCTATTGCGTTCGGCAGGAAAAAGTGCTTGTGAGCTCGCTTTTCATCTCAAAAACTCTCCTAAGATCCCACTCTTGTGCTTATCACCTTTTCAAATCGAGGCTGCGCGTGTCATCCCGGGCACTCGAAATTAAAAGGTACTTTGATATAGTGCCTTTAACGGCGTCAGAAGGATAATAGGCAACTCGAAATCGGCCGCTTCATCTCTAAAACGACAAGAAACCCACAGCTTGAGCTGCTGATCCGGATCCGGGGGTGATGGCATCTCCTCCATCACCCGTGTGGATGTGCCAATAGGTGGCAATCTCTCCACGCACACGGCCGTGGCACGTGGCACCTCTCCTCACACGTATAATCCCCGGCTTGCAGGAGCAAATGGGGGAATGTTATCTCTGGGGATGTGATGGGTGGAGGGAAAGAGGAGGAAGAAGGGTTTCATCCTTTTTATGGTGCTGCTTTAGGACTCCTTGTAGAGTTTGGTGGCTTTGCTGGGAGGGTCGGGGGGGGGAGAAGGGGGACAAACCAGCTCCCCTGTCCCTTTAAAGAGCCCTTGTTGGCGTAATGGGATTGATCTTGCAACTGCATAAATCACAGGCAGCCAGTTCAAGTCAATTCATATTTTTGCAGTTCGTTAGCAGCTCTGGAGGAAATTGCATTTATTATAATTGCCTCTAATTGCACCAGATTAGTGATTACAATTATTGATGGTGGCTGATTATTCATTAGGCTTCAAATCAATTCCCCTGCTTCGTCATTACCCAAAACAGTAACTCTGATGAAGGAAGAGAGAGCGAGAGAGAGGTCTGGAGGAGTCCACGTCCACGTCCCCGGCTCCTGCCGGGGAGCCTGCCTGCCTCCAGAAGCCGTGCGAGATGAGCACTCGAGGTTGATTAACACCTTGACGTCACGGAGAGGTCGTTAGCCAGGACTCGGGGTGCCTTCGGTGGCCAGGAGCTGAATTAAGCGAGGTCATCTCTGCACGGCTGATGCTCGTCCTGTCTCAGGTGGTTTCCTTAGCGGGGCTGCCTCGCTTTTGCACCGTGTTTGAGGCGCGTGGAGAACTGCATCAACTCACTCAAGATCTCGAGGTGCTCTGTGGTCCTGCTCCCACCTTCCGAGGCAGGAGGGCAGCTGGAAGAAGCGAGGCGAGGGCAGCAGCTCCCCCGGTTTCCCATGGTGCCATCCCTGAGCGTGGCACAGCCCCAGGTGCAGGCAGCCACCTGCACCACCTCCCAGAGATGGTTAATTGTCACAGAGCTGCTTGACTCGCATAACAACCACCGCTTGGGCTCGACCCCCTCCCCCAGCAGCCTGCTCAGCTATTCAGCGAGGATGCTGCGGGATGCGGGAGTCCGGGGTTGGGCGAGAGCGTCGCCGTCCCCGCCACGCAGCCCCGTCCCTCTGCCCTCTCTTCAAGCAGGTGTCCAAGCTGCTGAGGGGGTGGGTGCTTATCCTGGGGGGGGTTTTGCGCTGCCTTCCCACCCCGATAGGCCTGGGAAGCTGAAGTCACTGGGAGAAGGCTGAGGAGCTTGGGCAGGCTGGTGGCTGCGGCGTTTCGTTGGCCGGTGTTGGCTCAGGATGGAGATGCTGCTGTTCACAGGTCTGACCCACCAACCTACGCTCTCATGGTTGCTTCCAAACCTCAAGCTGGTCCCAGTGGCAACTGGCTCCTCTGCAAATCTTAATTATAATTATATTGCGCTGACTGGTGGGTGCTGGTGCTGGGTATGGTGTTGCAGAGCTTGAACGTGTTCCCAGAAGTGATGGATGGGTCAGGAGCCTTCTGCGTTCCGCATAGCTGCTGCCAACCATCCCTCCTGCTGCCCTGGGAAGCCAATTTCCCACATCCCTCTGTGATGGGGAGGCACCAAGGGATGAACTCAGTCCTAGCTGTTGGTTTCTCTCCAGTGATGGAGCTGCTTTGCAGGAGTCGAGGGGACTGTGTGCTGTCAGGCAAGATTGGCATCTGTAGTTGAGCAGGACCTGCAGGTCCCAGATGTCTTCTTAAAGGACAGTTATTATCTACATTTTCCACTTATTGATCCCAGTTCTGCTGCTGTACTCAAACATCACTAGGAAAAAAAAAAAGAATCATAAAAAAAGTGGGAAAAGAAAATGGTTGGCTCTGTTCATTAATCTCCCCCATTCCTGTCATCTGGTGGAGCGGGGCCTGAAGGCTCAATTAGCCTCGGTGGCTGTGGCTCGGTGGCACGTGACAGTTCCCATCACTTTATTCCGGGAGACTTTCCCTCCCCGAGTCTGTCCCTGGCTGTTTATCCCCCACAGCCGGGCACTGCCAGCCCTGTCGGGGCTTTGCTGGGGGGAATGAGGTGTGGGGAAACTGGTGAGAGCTGGGCATCGCCTCCTGCACCCAGGTGGGTGAGGATGGGGACATGGGTGGTGGTGGGCAGGAGCTGGCTCTGCTGGGGCAGATGGGGTCAGTGGTGACTGTCCTCCTTAAGAGCCGGATTTGGGGCTGCTGCCGGGTCCCTAGGGATGCTGCGTTTTGACCCTCGGGGTTGTTCTTTCACCCAACCAAGAGTTATTCTTTTGTCCCACTGTTCCCAGTAGCTATGAGCATCTCAAGTCCCCTGCCGGTTTGCAGTTTACACTCAGCAGGTATCACCACAGCAAACTTGAGATGCTCGGATTCCTCAACTCAAAAACAGGGCCCCCAAAGCTGTTTTTAAGGTCAGAAAGGTGATAGCAAAGGGAAAAAACCATCAAATCTGATTTCTGGGGGATGAAGGTTTGGGGTCACCACCACTGCCCGCATCTTCCGCAGGTTTGCGCGGAATTAGTCGCCATTAATATGGATTTCCAGAAAGGGAGTTCTGAGAGTGTCTCTTTGAAAATTTTAACTTGCGAAAGCTCAAGAAGAAAATCGTGTGCCAGTAGGGAATAAAAGTGGCATCATCGGAGCCTTTTTGATAAAGCAACACAGCTTGAACTTAACTAATGAGCCCAAGAGTTTAAAAATAGATATATAGACATATATATATCTCACTTTTGTAGTTTCAGAGTATTGGCAGTTGGATGTCTTTGGTTTCTGGGTGGTCCGCAAGCACACACAATTCAGCATCGTGTTTGATGTCCACTGCTTACTCCAGATTCTCCCCATCTTGCTGCTTATAGTTTCTCTGACAGAAGCTCCTCGCCGCTCTGTGATGCTCTCCCGTGCTCAGAAGGGACACTAAGTGGGTGCCAAGGTTGCCCTGGGAGTAGCTGAGACCTCAGCGATGAGAGAGGGGTGTTCCCCCGCCCCCTCCCTGTAATGCTGAGTCAGCACTACTTAGGAACTGGAATAAATAGATCTACAGGCTTTTAGGGAACCAGGGTTCTCCAATTTGGGGTGGAAAGATCTTTAAAAGAGATTAGAAAGTGAAGTATTAAGCTGAAGTTCTGTCCGAGGAGCGTGCTGGATAATTAACAGGCAGTGTCCTTGCAGGATGGGAACCCGGAGAGAGAAGCACGGTTCCCTTTCTCCTCCTTCTCTTGCCTAAATCTGCCGAGGGAGTTTTCAGGCGATTTACAGCTGACTTAGGAGATCAATCTCTCCCGGCAGACAGGAGGGAACTAATTTTGGGGTTTTGAAGCAAACACAGTTCAATCTTCTATTCCCGGCTGAGCCGCTTGTCTCGGGAATGCCGGGAGGGCTCGTGGCCATGGGGCCCACAGAGTCACCTTCACTGCAGGTCTCCTAACTGTGCGTGGCTTTGCAGGGAGGGTCTTGTAGGGACCAGGTATGGAAAGAGGGGATCCTGCACCCTCATAGCCACGTGAATTATTACCACTGTTTTTAGGGCAAAAGCACAAAATGCAGTGATTTCTCTGGGCATGCACAGCAGAGCCCAGGGGGGATCCTGCTCATAGAGGTCCAAGCCCAGTAGCTTACTACTAAGCTGTTGCTTCTCCATCACTTCTGGACAGCTTTCCATCCCATTTCTTTGATGGCTCAGAGTGAAGTTACCTGCAATTGTCATGGAAACGAGCTCTGCTGCAGGGCTGGGTTGTAGCACGAAGCACAGAGCCATCTGACCCTTGCTGCCTTTGATTTCCCCCCATTTTCCCCAATATCCTCAGTCCAAAACCATCCCAGTGCCCCTGTTGGGCTCTCACAAACTGGCTTTCCAGGGAAGGATGCTCAGTGCAGGTTGAAAATCAGTGGAGATTTTCAGGAGGGTCCGACTTTCCGGTGTCCTTCGTCTTGCCTGAATACACAGAAGGTGATTCCCCCACCCCCAAATTCCCACCGTCCCGGTCCTGAGAGAAATTTCTGAATAAGTGGAAGCTGTTGAAAAATATCCCGTGTCAAAAGCAGGGAAGCACCCGTGTCAAATGGTATCTGAGGCAGAAACGCTCTGTTTTGACTGATGTCGTGGGAGGAAAATTGAAATTAACCACTTGGAGTTTATTGAGGAGATAAGAATTGACAATTTTACCTTTTTATCTTTGATGCAGTGACTCAGGTTTTGGGAAGCACTGCTGTTTAGCAGCGGGAGCGTTTCCTGTGTGCACCCACGTGTTGAGTTTGGGGCTGTGGTTTATGGTTTGGGGGTCTTGAGGGTGCTTCTGTCTGGCAAGGGCAAGGTGTCCGGTGAGCGGTGGGGTCACAGCTGCTTGCTGGCTGTGCTGGGAGGGGGTTATTGAAGCAGTGCTGGCTTTGTGCAGGGTAAAAAGGCAGGATGTTTATTCGCAGCTCTGCCACTGAAACAGTCAGACCTCACGGGAGGCGCTCCGTGCCTCAGTTTCCCCTTTCCCCATGACTTCTCATTGCCATTACCACCACCTGAGCCGGGCAGGGTGTTACCGGGGCACAGCCCAAGAGGGAGGGAGCAATCTGAAGGAAGGGAAGAGTTCGGAAATAACTTTTTCTTAGTGTCCAAATCCCCACTATAACCAAAAGCACTTCGGAAAGGTCCCAGATGGTCGCGGGGAAGCGGGGATGCTCAGCCGAGCGGGACGGAGAGGCTCATGATGCAGCGATGTGGTGCTGGAGAACGACAGCCTTGTCACGCTGACTTATGATGGATGAGGAAAAAACCTATTTCTCATCGGCGGTGGGAAGATGTGAAGTGTAAAGAAGGATGCACCAGGAGTCTCTGGGCGATTCATCTTGTGTCGGGCGCGCTCCCGGAGTCGGCGGAGTTGAGAGCGAGCGTGCGCCCGCTGAGCCAAAAGGCACATAGGCACAAAAAAAAAATAGGAGGGGCTGGGGAGAAAATTCATTATGTGAAGGATAATCTCACTGGGTCGTATCAAAATGCCAGCAGCACCCCAGGTAAGGGTAGAGGAGAAAAATGAACGGGGGGCATTTGTCAGCTGTGAAACCAGGCGTGGAGCGGAGCGGTGCGGGATGGGAGAGGGGGGAGTGGGGCAGGGGGGGATCCTGCCCCCCTGATGTGAGGAATTTTGGCACTGGGACTGGTCTGTGTAGCAGGGCAGAATCTGCTCAGTGCCCTCTCTTCGCCACGTGCCATAGGGTGCAGCTTCCAGCTTGGATTTTTTCATGGAGGGGAAAAAAAATTCCCACATCCCTATTCCCCAAGAGCTATTTTTATCCCGTAGGAATTACCTTGAAGGAGTTGTGTTTAATTGCAAATGATGGTGCCTCACAGAGCAATTGTCGGTGACCTCCCGGCTTGGCCACTGGTTCTGGTCCCATTAAAGCAGTGTGGAGCCCCATTAGCCCCCGTGGAGAGCTGAGGGGGTGAGTGGGCTGCCAGATCCCTGCCGTTATTTGCTCGAGTGGAAACAGCCTGGGCACAGCCTGCACAAGGGCCTCGTTTTATCCCTGGCACGGAGGGTACCAATTTCCAACAAAGGAGCTGAGCTCCCACCGGGACTGCGATAGCTGTTAGAAGAGGAAAACCTTGATGTTCTTCCTGCCCAGGGTACTTAGGGGGTTTTAGTGGTTTCTCTCACCCTAGAGTGCATTTGGTGCATGGTACTGAGCTGCCCTCAGCATCCCTATGGGAGCTGGGGAAGGGTTGGTGCTCAGGGAGGCTCTTGATTCCTGGTTTGTTTGGGTTTTTTTTTTTTTTCCATTTGGTAAATCTAAAAAAAAGCAGGTTTGCTTCGAGAAATCTCCCGGGTCAGGTGGCAGCAGTAAATAGCCAGGGCGTTCAGAAATGATTGAGCCATTATTTCCCAGTGTCACCGAGCCCTGCTGCCCCGGCAGCGCGGCTGGCAGCGCTTTCTGCTCGGTGTGCTCCTAGCACAGAGAGAAAGTTTAATAGCTGGAGTCCCGGGGCACAGTGCTTGGGTGTAACAGTTGGGGCTTGACACCAAATAAAAATCCCCTATTAAAGGAAACAGGTTAATTTATTGTGTGAAATGGACCAGCTGAAACTGCTCCCAAATAGACAATATATTGGGCTTTTTCAGTGGGAGCGGAAAAAAATGATTGGAAGCCTCTGCAGCAGCCTGTTGGTCTCCTCCCTGAGGTGGTCCCAGGGCTGTGATGGCTGCTTTCTGCCTTCATGTGCCTCTCTGCTCTGCCACGGGGTAAAACCCTTCCTCGTGCAGGGGCTGGGCAATGCAGAAACCCACAGGCAGGAGCACTCAGCATCTCGGAGCTGCTGACAGGCTCTGCAGCATCCCGAGAGCTCTTAGAGGTGTCTGCATGTGCCTGAAACCAAAGCCATGCTGAGGTCCAGGAAGAGAACTGTAGAATCACAGGATGGTTTGGGTTGCCCTTCCAACCTCAAAGATCGTCTGGTTCCAACTCATGGGCAGGGACATCTTCAGCTAGACCAGGTTGCTCAAAGCCCCATCCAACCTGGCCTTGAACGCATCCAAGGATGGGGCATCCACAGCTTCCTTCTGCAACCTGTTCCAGTGTCTCACCACCCTCAGAGTGAAGAATTTCTTCCCTACATGGGTGGGCAGCTCTCTGAGCTGTTGAGAGCAGCTCTGAGAAACCTGGAAGACCTGGAGGGACCCCGGGAATCTCAGCTCTGCTGCCCTTTGAGGGGAGCTGCATCTTGGAGACCCATAGCGCCAAACCCTTTGGTCCGTTCATGGGACTTGCAGGTGTGGGGAGGAGATGAGCTCTGCATGGAGGTGTTTGCCTCTGCGCTTCACTTTCCCCGTCTTCCCACTGGGCAACGATGCTTTTTCCATCTGCATCGGCTGAAACCTCTTCTCCAGCTTGGGGCAGGAAGAACCTGCCTGCGTTCGTGTCCTTTGGCAAAGATGAGCCCCAAAGGACTTTCCATATCCATCCTCACCACGAGCGACGCGGGGAGCCAGAGGTTTAAGAGCCGTTCTTCTTCTCCACTGCCCTGTTAAATGAGACTTTTCTTGCTGAATCCTGAAAGGAAGAGACAGTCTCCTCCACAACCAGAGACCCCCTTCTCCTTCCCGCCCCAGGAAACCGTGGTACAACTTGAAACCGATTAATAATACACAAAGGGATGATGTGGCTGGGCAAAGTGCGGCCGTTTCCTCGGCTGGCTTGTGTTGTGCTTTTATTAAGCTGCGATCTAAAGCGAAGGAGAGGGAGCGATTTTATAGCCTGCAGCGACTTGTTTGCAGATTATTTTCCAAAGATGCTCAGTAGAATATCAATTGCCTGCGACGAGAAATCCCGGCAGGTGCTGCCTTGAATGGAGGAGGCTGCAGGAGTCGGTGCGGTCCCTCCTGGCATCGATGCGCTGGTGCAGGCAGGACTCGAGCTGCTGCTCAGTCCCCTCGCTCTGCCTCGGTGTATTAGGGGCTGGCATGGGATGGACCCTGGGGCTGGGGTGGGCAAAGGGGTGGGAAGGACGGGGGATGCTGGGGACCGAGGCAGAGCCCCCCTGCCTGCGTTGTTCACGTGCTTGCGGACCCCTAAATCCAGAGGTTTTAGTGGAAGCACAGATGTTCAGCCCTGCACGTCCGGGTTCCGATGGCATCGCTCATGAGCGCTCGCAGGGAGCGATGCCAGCGGCTGGAGTTTGGACAGGGGACAAGGAAGCAGCTCGTGTGTCAGATGGCAGAGAAGGGCAAGAGGAAAGGAAAAAACCGAAAGGGGAACCGGAGAAGAGCGGTGACTTGCCCAAAGTCACGCCGCAGCGCGCGGGGAGCAAGCCAGGCGCCTGGCTGCTCTCTCAGCCTGGTGACCTGTCTGCTAAACTGTGCTGCTCGAAGTCAAAGCATCTTTTCCTTCCCTCGTGAGGATGTGTCGAGGACAGCTCATGGTTCTTGGCGTTTCCTGGCCACGGTGGAGAAAGCAGCTGAATCCCTGAATGTACGGCAGGGGAAAAGGGGGGAAAAGAAGCTGGGCAGGGGTTTGGCTCTAAGAAAAGAATACTCTGGTTCTTTGCAATGCTCTGAACCATCCATGATCCCTTCGAGCCCCCTTAAGCACCAGTCGATGGAAGGAGCAGACAGACTTCTGCCATCAAGCAGAAGCTCTCTGAGAGCCACGAAGCCCAATCAGCAGGAGAGGAACAATCGCAGCACTGACAGTCTCAGAGCTCTTCTGATGATGAAGAAGAGCAGGGTCCGGACAAATTTGGAATAAGAAATCAGTCACTGAGTAGGAACACCTAGTGACCCAGCTAGGGAAAGGAGACAAAAAGTTCTCCTCTGTGACTTCTGCATCATTGCAGAGCATCTTTAATCATATCCCACATCATCTTCATCAGAGGGAAGGTGGTAATCAAGGCTGGGGCTGATGCCTTTTCTCTCTGTTGCCGAGGCTGCTCTTTTTTGGGTAGTCATAAGAGGAGCTCTGAAGTGAGGGGGGGATGTGTTTTGGCTGGGTTGGTTTGGTTTTTTTTTTTGTAGCCACTTAGGAGTTGGCTCATATTGTCCTGAGGGCAGGTATTGAGATGCTCTTGCACAGGGAACTAATGAAAGACAAATGCAATGTAGTCTCTTATTTATTTTATTTATTTTTTTTCTCCTGCCTTCTTTCTTTATAGTGGTAAAATGATAGAATTTCATGCAGTCAATTGAGGCTATTGAGTTGTTTTGCCACTAAAGTGCTGGAGCATTGACTGTATAGATTCTCAGTGTCCCCTCGGAATAACATCCCTTTTAACAATGTGCCATCAAGGGAGAGCTGTGCAAGCTTTAAAAGGTTTTCCAGGGTTGTATTTCTCTCTCTTTCACTCTCTTTTTCCACTCGATGCACTGAAAGGAGACCTGAAGCAAGTTTCAAGGGAAGCAGGAGGTCCCGAGCCGTGGCCGGGAGGGAATCAGTTGTGCCTGTGCCCTGCTTTAAGGCAAGACACCAAATCCCAGATTTGCTGCAAGTGATGCTTGTCTCATCCCTCTTGGGTCCATCATGCCAGCTCTCTTGGCTCCTCCAGGAGTTTACAGGGATATGGCTGGTGCTTGCTTGGTACTTAGCCATGAAAGTAAGGGATACAAAGAAGGCAAACCCAAGGTTTGGAGGGAAAGATACAGATGAAAAGTTCTTTTCTCTTAATTCCTGTGATTTCCCATCCTCTCTGTGTGTGCTCACCCTCATTTTCTGTTAGTTCTTGTCTGCTGCCCCTCTTGGAGAAACCTCAGCTTGAATAGAGCAGCAAAGGGATGTGCCAAGTCCTTAATTCATGGGCTGAAATCTCGTCATGGTCCTTATCTGCTGTAATTCAGTGGTAGTGTTGCTTTTTGCCCTCCGTGGGCAATTAAAATGAGATTTCCCCCAAAAGGGAAGAGTAGCTTTGCTGGGCATCACCTGGTGTAGCCCCCATGACTGTCACGGGGCACGCATGGAGGATGGAGGGTTTCAGGTGGGGCTTTTAGCTGGGCAAACCCCCATTGGGTTCAACACCTTGGGGTGTAATCCATCCTTTCTGCGTGAGATGAGTTGCAGCCCAGACAAGGCTCAGAAAGCATCAGCCCAGGGTGAGCATCATCCTCCTGGGTGCCTCCTGGTGTTGTTCAGAGGAGTAGACCTCCCGGGGAAGCTCTGTGCCCATGACCCCATGCCTGTTACTGAAGCATCCTCACCTACTCCTGTCTCCTACCAGCCCATCTGAAATTGAGATCTCTCCAGGTGTCCTGGTGGCATTAGACCCGTCGCCGGGCGGGCTGCACCGGTGATATTTATGAACCTCAGCTTTCCAAATTTCAGCTTGTTTTAACCTTCAGTCCTCGTCTCCCCGGCTGTTTGGTGTGCGCTCTTTTAATAACTGTAACCCATCTGATAATGTTGTTATAAATTAATGATCTGTTTACAACCTTAACTCTGTTTTAATGAAGACTCTTTTTTTTTTGGTTGTTTTGTTGAGGAAAATAAAAGCTGCTGTAATTATACCTTGTAACTGCAGGGTTTTATAGCCGGTGAAGTCATCCAACAAGCAATTTCGATTAGTTTATCCAGGCAAATATTCTGGTGTTGATTTCATATATATATATTAAAAAAAAAAGCAAACCTCACACAGCGACTTCCGTGAGCAGCAGAAATAATTATTCCTGGATCGCTGTGTGTCGGTGTCTCGAGTGCAAACCTGGGCTCGATTTTCTGCTCTCTAAGAAAAGTTGAATTCACAGTCCTGTCTTTCCTCTCGGTAAGAGCATTAATAGTATCTTTCATCTGACTGGCTTCCCATTTCCCCCAAACTTGTATCTCGGAGATAAATGTGTCCTTCGATCAGATTTTAGTGAAATGGGTTATAAGGTTTAGAAATGGCTAGAGATGGGGAAAGGAAACAGCCCGGCAGGCACTGCCGGCGTGTAAGGCTCATTTCCTCAGGAAACCAGGCTGAAAATACTTTTGGGTGTCATTAAAAAGTTGGAGCGGCGGGTGGCTGTTGGTTAAGGGTAAAGCTTCGGGGATACTTAGAAGCTGTTTTCCAAGTGCTTAGTTCAGTCAAAGCGAAGCTTGAATCGTCCAGCAAAGCTTGAATGGTTGGACAAATGTATGAGTTTCTAAGGAACAAAGCAGCCAACTTCATTGGAATATTCAGCTGTTTCTTTTGGTACCTACATGGGGCCAGATCCACGAGATCATTCCAAGCCAGATCCACGAGATCATTCCAAGCCAGATCCACCAGATCGTTCTGAAGACATTGGCCATCACAGACCCTCATTTCATTTTCTGAGGACACCCGGTTATCCGGAGTTTTGCCTTTGCTTTCCACTAGCTGAGGCTGAACCTGATTGAGGGAACACGTACGGTGAGGACCAAGGTGGACAGAAAAGGCAGTGGGCTGGGATTTGGGAGACCTCAATCTTGGGTGGCCCTCAGTGCTGTGCTTTGGACAGAGTTGCAGACGTGACTGCAGTTGAGCATCTGTTATTGGGTGTCCAGAAAAGCTGATGGGATTGGGAATATTAGGGTAGCGTTCCATGCTGATGCTGCTATAGAGGAGTGCACAGAGACGGTGATCCCACCATCTGAGGAGACTTCCTTCTCCTGTCTCTAAGCCACCCCTTGCTCTATCTGCCTCAAAATCCCCCCCTGAGCATCACTTCTTTCTCCCTGACCTGCTGAGTGTGGATGCTGGGAGGCAATCCCCACACTGCCACTGGGGATTGCACTTGCCTTTGGTCACAGAGCTCCTGTCCTGCCCCAGCTCTCCTGTTGCTTCGCCCCCACACCCCTGTGCTACTGTTGGTCATGGACCTTATTTTTCTCCCCACCCTGTGTGGAGCCGCTCGTCTTCCCAGCTTTCTGCTCATGTTAGATGTGCGAGTTTAAAAATAACCAGCGCTGGGCATGAAATATGAATTCTGCCTAATGAGGGCACTGGGGAATCGTTGCCACTCTGCACCCCCAGTCCCTGCATTTCCTAGAAAATCTGCAAGGTTTCTGCATCGGCAGCCGCCTTGGAACTCCTGGGGATGGCACCTACCTCGTGGGTCTTTGCGGACCTCCTCCTCATCCGCAAGGTAGAGAAAAAAATGAGGTTCCTCAAAGATTGTGCTTCTTTGGAGGGGTTGTTTTTTGTGCGGGAGGACCCTGGCTCTGCCTCGTGGGTTCTCCACGTTACGATATTGGTAACGACAGCAGGAGAATGACAGTTATTTTTGTTTCGGGAGGCTGTCTAGCGAGGACCCTGGAGCAGGGACGTGCTCTCCCGGCTGGCCTTGGCTCATCCAACCACTTCCTTGCCCTGCAATCAATTCCTCCGATTCCAGCCCCCTGTTGCAACAACAAAAAGTGATGCAAAAGCCTTTCCCGCCTCCGAAAATCCATTACTGTCCCTGTCACTGTCCTTTTCTCATGGCCACTTCGCTTTTTTTTTTTTTTTAAATTCATTTTATATATATTTTTTTTTGCTGGGTTATCAGAGAAATACTTTGCCAGGTGTCAGCCCGCAGCCACCTGAGGCAGCGGGACTGAGAGTTATCAGTATTTGAACAGGTACAAAATAGGCTCCCGGCCATGGCTGGGGCGTTGTCCTTCCTCGTGCCCTTGTGACAGGCAGGGAAGTTCATCACATTAAAAGATACCGAGCACCAGTGGGGCGGTCGGGGCTCGGATCCGCGTTGGGCTGCTCCGTGCCCGAGCCGAGGTCCCCGGATGCCGGACCAGGACCACGAGCAGGGACGGGCTCGCTGCTGTGACCCGCTTCGAGCTGCTCTGCCAAAGCTGCTTTTTAGATCCTTCATCACGGTTTTAAATTCCTTCTCCCTCTTTCTACGTGCAGAGCCTCAGGCGGTGTTTTCCTGTCGCTTTATTGTACTTATTTATTTATTATTTCATTCCCAAGTGCCGCTGGTATCTAAACCTCGGGGGACGGGAGCGGTAACATCACGGGAAATCTATTCCTTAATTTTCTCTCTCTTTTCCTTTTTTTTTCTTCTTCCTCCTCCCTCTTTCTATCTCTGCCAAGAATCAGCATAAAGCTGCTCCTCCGTGTATCATTTATTCATACGTCTTTTAGCGCGAGCGGCTCTGCCTTGCGATGGAGATGTCATTTGCAAAATAATAAGGTCCCGGTTGCTGCAAGAAGAGCACCCCTCTCTCTCCCCCCACGAGGTCATCCCTTCTAAATTATAAATCTTTTTAACCATTACCTTGTGGGTATACACGAGCACGGCGCGTAGATTAATGCCAGGTCTTCTTCCTCCTCACCTCCTTTGCTTTCCCCCCCTCCCCGTACACATAAACCATTCAGCTCTCCCGAATGTCGGATCTGTATTCCTAATTGGTTCGCATCAAAGGATCTCCTTGCCTTCAGCTGCCGAGGTCTCTGCATTGTGAAGGGGATGCAAGTCACAGATATCATCAGATAATTAAGGAGGTATTAGGTGTCGGGAAGCGGTGCTTCCCTTTTTGATCCCTTCCTGTGCCGTACACGGCACCGTCAACACCCGGCACGTGCTAGGAGGTGGAGGAGTCGGTGCGACCAAGGAGGTTAAAAAGGACATGATTTTTTTTCTTACCAGTGTCAAAGCATCAGAGCTTTGGTGTGCAAAAGGGTTTCTTTAATTCGGCTGTCACCAACCTACCCTGCAGGACACGGTGCAGACCCTTGTGGGGGGCAGCCCCTGGGAACCAGGGATGCAGAGCTGGATTTGCATCCCCGCTCCCAAACGCCAGACCACGGAGCCAGCCCCGAGCTCTTGAGTTGGCTCTGCCAGAGACAAGGGAGCTGTGGTGGCTTCTGCTGGCAGCGAATCCCTCCCTGTGGGTTTACAGCCCATCGGGGAAGGATGCTTTGATGGGATGTCTCCCTTCAGCCCGCCCCGTTACTGTTCCTGCTCCCCAAACTTTGGATTTTGCTCCCTTGAATCTGCCCCGAAAACCACCTGAGGCTGAACTGGCTGCAACCCAGGAGCTGCTCACGTGGCCTCTCTTTACAGAGGGGAAATGATTAATAACCCGAGGTGTAATTATATATGTCTTAACCCTTCCTCAGGCTCCACTGACATCTTTCCAGAGGAGGGGGTTCAGGGAGACACCTCGCTGTTTAATAAATAAAAGAAGAGATTCATAAAGTGTCTGGCAAGCACATTCCTCACATAGAAATGTTACGGAATAACACAGGATGAATAATAGAAAAGGTTATTGAAAAATTCATAATTTCCAAGCGCCGGTTGAAGGCCGGGCTTCCATACCGTTTATTTGCCTGTAGAAAAGTGATTAAAATATATATTATTGTCCTGTCTATAGGAAAATGTATTATTAAGTGGATACTAGCATGACATTTGAAAAATCCATTTCATTCCATTTAGTGTCGAGCGGAGGGAGGGGAAAGGGGGGGGGGGTGTGTCTTTCTCCTGCTTTGGTGGAGGAAGGTTTCACAGGCGTTTTAGCCAGGCCTTCAGGAAAATACTAAAAAATAGAGGGTTTAATTATGGCCCCTTGCCTCTCAGCAGTGCCATTCGTTCTCCATTTTCGTGCCTTTCGCATTAGAAAACCGAAATGAGATTCCTTATTTATTACTCTAATTGCCACGACGGGGAGCCGAGGATGGCCGGAGGGTTTGCTCTGGGTGGGGGGACGGGGGATTTTCTCCCAGGGCTGCACGGGTGATGGGTGGGTTTCTGCCAAGGTTTTGGGTGCTTTTCAGATGTTATCTCCCTGGGACATCAAGTCAACCACGGAGGCCTGGAAGCAGATGGGACTTTCCCACCTCGAGGTGGAGCAGATGGAGCTGGGGGATGTTCAGGTTGGGCAGGAAAGTTGTGCCGTGCATAGCCAGAAGCCCCTTACCCACATTTTATGTATAGCCCATGTACACTGAATTTATCAGGGGGTTAAAAGAGAAGAACCAGACTCTGCTCTGGTAACATCGGTGAGGATGCATCATTTCACATCAGCCTGGATCCGTCCCCAAGAACAGAGGTGGAAGCTTTTTTTCTCCCTCCCCACGCCTTATATCTTGAACAGTGTCTATATTTGCTGCATTAATGACTCGCAGCCTATCTCCAGCTCCTCTTTAGTTTTATTCATAGATCCCATCTGGGACTGTTGGAAATAGAAAGGCAAAACCTGCAAAGGAGCCATGTGGCAGAAGAGGACAAGAGGCAAATATCTGCTGCTAAAAAGAAAACAAGGGCTGGGGTTGACTTTTAATATTCATCAATCCGGAAGGATTTGCCACGTATCTTCAATTAAAACAATTTAAAAGCCAGAGCCCCTGGTTTTATGGTTTTAAATGAAATGTTTTGCTCTGGAGGGAGCGTCCGAAATGAAGCAAGGCCTCAGCATCTCCAAAAAAGCAGCTTGTAAAGCGCTGGTGTTGATCATCCCTGGAGGTACCTCCATCCATCCATCCATCCATCCATCCACCTATCCATCCATCCATCCTTCATTCCTTTGTGTGGAAAGCCTCAGACCCTGCCTCTCAAATTAGATACCTTGGAAAGTAGGTAAAAACCGAGCGCTCCCGGCACGTAGCAGTGCTCATTGTGCAGAGCTCTTTTTAAATCTGCATGGAAAATCAGGTTGGGAGGACAGGAATATAGAGCTCTCGCCGCAAAGGGGAGCTTAATGTACCCAGAAGCCGTTGATAGACTGCCTGAGACCCGCAGTCACAGCCGGGTGGGCAGCCTCGTCCTCTCCTGCCTAGGAAAAAATATCCCTTGGGCAGGGAAAGCGGCTGCGCCCGGGGAAAATGGCATTGGGGGGTGGGGGGGGTGGGGGGCTGCGCCTTGGTGTTCACCCTGGGACTGTGAAGGTTGAGGAGGGGAAGGCTGGCAGCGGTTTGTGCGAGGCTCCGTGGTCAGCGTGGCAAATGGCCGGACCCAACTTTTGCCATCAGCTCTCTTTCCTTTTTTCTTTCTTTTATTTTTATTATTATTATTATTTTTCTCCTTCTCTTCCCTCCTCTTACAGTCTGGAGCTCAACTAGTCTCTTTCTCCAGCTCTCTCTCCCCAGCCCCGATACCCACCTTGGACGATCTAAATTAAAATCTGTTATCATTTCTCGGATAATCCCCTTTGATGCCCTGAATGCAGCAGAATCTGTCCTGCTTCAACCTTGCATGTAAGTGCTGATAGCTTTTGAACGGCTAAATGGCTTTGTATATCTCATACAAATGTCTGTCTCATCCAGGAGCTGGCAAGCATTGCGCAGTCGGCTGGGGAAGCTTTATGAGTTACAAGTGGAATTACTTCGGAGAGATGCTAAGGAGGCCAAACCTTTCAGTGCACACTCCCTTGGCATCTTCTGTCTGGCAGGGATGGGGCTTCTCATTGTCTTAACCTCTCGGAGCAGCTAATTGGCGTCGCGGTGCTGAGGCGGTTCATCGTCGGGGCTTTCCTGCCCGCAGCCCGCTGTGCCCGCCCAAATCTGTCACTTGGGGCTTGCCTGAGGATCCCAGTTCACCCCAAACAATGCTCCTGGTGAGCTCTGCATCAAGGAGAGCTCGGGCACAAACTTGGTTCGTGGGCGTTGTGCAGAGCTGAGGATGAGCTGGGTGTTTGTGCATCTCTGACAGTCTCCTGGCACAGTCGATGTCCCCGGCTCGGGCACTGGTGTTTGTTGTCTCAACGGAGCTGATGTTTGTGCTGGGGCTCCCAAGTTGCATCCCCATCGTGTCTGGGTCTAGTGGTGCCCCTCGTCCTTTTCTCTGCTGGCTCTTCTCATTTGTGATGGGGTTGCAGAAGCTCTGCCAGACCCTCGCTCCTCTGCCTGTCCTGCTGGGGAGCTGGTTTGTGCTGGGGGGCAAGGTCTGTGAGCGTGCCCATCGCCTGCTGCCAAGTGCAAAGTGCAGCACAAAAGCTGATTGCCTGTCTAAAATAGAAACCTCACCGCCTGGGAGAGCAGCCTGAGGAGCAGCCAAGGATTGCTCTAGCTGGGTGACATCTTCAGGCCCCCTTGGAAGACCTGGTGAGATCCATCGGTGTCTGGGGAAAGCAGAGGGTAAAAAAAGAGAAATCCCCGAGAAGCTGGTAATAGTTTAGTACTGGCCTGGTGACTTGAGCTGGTGTGGCAGGGTACAGCTGGCACTGGAAAGCATCTTTGCAGCTTAGCCCCAGGTGACAGGATATGAAAACTCAGCCCCCTGAGCTTGGCAGAAAGGCCGGAGGAGAGATGATGAAGGGGGAAGGAGCCAAAGGAAAAGAGAGGCAGGACTTGAAAAGAACAATAAGAACAACCCCAAAAACCTTTTTTGCTCGCAGCCAATTCTCACCCCTCTCCACCCTTCCTGTAGATGTGCTGGGAAGCTGATGGGTCTGCATCTCTGGGATAAACTGGGGGAGCGTCAGTGGTGGGCATTGGCTTGGTTAGGGAGGGTTGATTTTGCTGAGCAGGGGTTTTCTCTAAAGTAAGGCTGAGGGCAAAGCAGGCAACTGGGTTTTGGTGAGCTGCTGGCTCACACCAGGCAACCCTGGCTCCTCCAAGCATCCAGGAAAACCCCAGAAAGGGGGATTCTTCCCTGCTTGCTGCTCCGTTCTCTCCCAAGGGCTCTGAAACCTCACAGCTGGATCAGAGGGAGCTTCCCCTGGAAGGGAAACCCAGAGCTGGGTGGTAAGAGAGGTGCCAGCGCTGTTGGGGAGCTCCCAAGGCTGGGGCAGGAGGCAGGAGCTGCTGACCTTGCAGTGTCTGGAGCTTTTCCCTGAGCCCAGCTGGATCATGGCACGGGTTTGTCGCAGGATCGGGCTCTGGATGGCACTGCTCTGCCTCTGAAGGGATGGTGATTTTTCCCCTTTGGACAGATGCACGTGGCTGGGGACAGCAGCTGTGGGAGCAGCAGGGCTGGATGAAGCCCATCCTATAGCATCCATCTGGGATGGCAGAGCCATGGGCACAGTGTGTGCCTTGCCCTGCTGCTGAGAGGCAGATGCCCGTGTCCTTGTGGCTGGTGACTCTGGTCCAACGGTGGCTTCTGCCAGTGATGCTCCAGGTGCCCGTGGGCAAGGTCAGCTCTTCCCAGAGCTCTGCCTCGGTTCCTCCCCACTGCAGAGCCAGGATCTTGCTGCCAAACACAGCAGTTGAGTATTTTCAGGCTTAAAGGTCAAAGCTGGGCACTGTTGTGACAATGGGTGGGATAAAGGAAGGGGGTTCCTTGCTTGGGGACAGAGTTTGAAGCTCAAACCCCAGAATAAGCAGCACCTTGATGCTGCTGCATTACAGGGGCTGATGCCAATGATGCTCGGAGCTGCTTCTGCCCTCTGCATCCTCAGGGCAGCCAGCTCCTTCCCGGTGATGCAGCAGCTTTGCTCCCTGCCTTCCCCTCCCTGCCCCTTTCCCTGTGCTGAATCCAGAGGAAAAGAAAAAAAAAAGCACCACTCCCCCCCCCCCCCTTAATGAACTCAGCATTAATCGCTTGTGTCAAATCCTTGTGCTAACAAGCTAACGAAATCAAACAGGCCTCCCTGGGGAGAGCCAGGGAGTCAACACTCATCCATTAAAATGGTAATTTTGTATTTTTCACGGAGGCATTTGTCGCCTCTTGCCCTTGTGCACTCGTTAGTGCTTTGGCCTTTAAATTATAAGTTGTGCTTTGGTTTTTAATAAAAAAAAAAACCCAAAAACAAACAAAACAAAAAACCAACCAAACAAATAAATAAACAAAAACGACACAAAAAAAACCCAAACACAGGGAAAAAAAATCTAAAAAGACACAAATCCAACCCTCTTCAGCCTCTTTCCCTTCTTCCTCCTCACTCTGGGAGATGCTGAGCTAAGCACGGGGCAGCCTGGCAGTTTGGGGCTTCAGCAATGGAAAGAAAGCTCCTGTTGCTTGAGAGCCAAGCACTTTTTTTCCCTGGGGGTATCAAGAAAAAACAATCCCACCCCCTCCGGAAAAAGAAAAATAAAGCAAAAAGCTCCTCGTGCGCGTTTTGCTCAAATCCAAGTGGTAATTTCAGGTCACCCGTTATTCATGGGCTCGTAATAGCTTCTTGCTCGTGAGGTTTCCGCGGGCCGCTGGGAAATCACAGCAATATTTGCAAATCCCAGGGAGGTTTTGCCCATGCAAAAGCAAGAGGGAAGGGGCTGGCTGCCGGCTGCTGCTCCCCTGCTTATCCAAAGTTCTCCGGGAAGCGTGCTGAAGGAGGGAGATTTATTAGGCAGCCGGAGGAGATGGACACATGCAGGATTCCTTCATCAGGGCTCAATCAGATGGGGTTTTTTTTGGTTTTTTTTTTCTTAGCAGAAAAGCTGCTTGTTCCAGCTGCCTCGGCTGCTCTAATGAAAGATAGCGCCTCTCCCCGCAAACCTGCCTGCTTCATCACGGCTGCCGTGGGAAGGCTGCTGCAATTACCCTGCGTGCGGCAGGAACGAGGAGTTATTGAAATGCAGCATCTCCGGAGCATCCCGAGACAAGGAGGTGCTGCCTCTCGGGGCGTTGCGCAGGTTTAGGGAAAACCAGCTTGCTGCCCGAGTTCGCTGCCTCAGTTTCCCCCATGGTAAAATGGGAACAAGGAAATATCTTCCTTTGTGAGATCCGGGTGGGGAAAAGGCCTCGGGTGTGGGGGGGCTGCAGGTTGCTGTCGTGTCAGCGATGCTGCAAAGAGGTTTTAAACCGAGGTTGCGCTTGCCGGGGGTGAAGTGGGCACGAGCGCGAGGCAGGGTGCAGGTTTGGTGCCAGGGTCTTGTCGCCTTTTCCCAGCTCTTGAGGGACTGGTTCCCCACGCCCGATGTCACTCAGTGCCCGGCATCTGTTGCGTTGAACTCGCAGCTCTAGAGATGGGGGTTCTCTCAGCTCTGGCTGGCGAAGGCAATTAAATACCCCCTAACGAGGTGTCAGGCGGCGCGGGGCTGCGAGGGGATGCGAGCGCGACGGCAGCGTTTCCCCGCGGAGCCCGCTGCCTGGAATACAATGAATAATCATGGCCCGTCCTCCTCTCCCCACGCGGAAATATTCTGATAAATAAATAAAATAAATGACATTTTTTCACTTCATTAAATTTTTCCCTTTTTTTTTTTTTTTTTTTTTTACTTTTTTTCCCCTTTCTATTTTTCATCAAAGCTCTCCCTCTGGTGAGCAATTTCCAGGCAGCGTGGCACGGAGAAGCTCTGAGGAGAGGATCTGCTGCAGTTGATGCGTTTCTCAGCTTCTTGTCCCATTTTCTGGGCTGAAAGGGACTGGTAGTTCTCCTCCCCATACTGGTTTCTTTTTGCCATGAGCCAGCTGCCCACCGTTCTCTCCTGGAGCTGGCACCCTTTGCACCCACAAACTTCTGCCTGGTAGGGAGGGGAGCTAACTCTGCTTGATAGGCTTGATTTTACTGATTCAGCCTGGAAATAGGGTCGGGCAGCACGTACTGGTGCAGGGGTGGCTGTGGGAGAGCAGGAGCCACGGAGGGTTCTGTGTGTGCACAGTGGCAGTGCCCTGGGTCCCTTCGGCAGGGCTGTGGAATCAGGATTAATGGCTCGAGCATCCTTCAAGCAAACTGTATCTCGGAGCACTTTCTAGAGTTAAATGACACAAGACGGTGGGTAATATATGGTGTAAATCGCAAGAAAACAGCGGCACAAAGATATGGCAGGGGGAATAAATTAAAGCCTTCCGTCACAAAGCCAATAAACGGGGAAAGGGGGAGTGGAGAGAGGTGGAAACAAGGGAGAGGATATTTATTTTCGGATGAAGTATGAAAGCGGTGGAGAATCAATGACTAGAACCTACAGCATCTCATGCGTATCACCAATATATACACAGCCTTTGCTGCCAGCCCTGGCTGGATGCTGAGAGGGAGGGGGCTGAAGGTGCCCACTTTCTTCAATCACTGTTTAAAAGCCCCCGGTTCACAGCACGAGGCTCTTGTGCTGTGCTTTCTCCCCTTGCATAATGGGGTTGTTTGGGGTGGATTGGGTGGGTTTTTTTATTCTGATTTTTTTTTTTTTTTTCAGAAGTGCTGAGAGCTTTTAAAATAGGTCTCCTTAAGGTGACTCAAGCTGGGTGCATCTTTCCACCTCTGAGTTGGTCCTTCAAGGCCAGTCTCGCCTGGTCTCAACCAGCACATGCTGCAAACCTCCTGTAGAAAACTGATTTTAGCCCGAGGAGGGAGGTACCGTGCATCAGGCTGGTAATGGGCTGCTAAAGGTGAATTTTTACAACAGAAGTGAGATAGCAGCGACTCTTGGGAGCCTAAATCACTCGGGAAAGCGAGGCGTGAGCACCCCGTTCCCTGCGAGGACGTCGTTCTAATTTATATGATTTATTCAAGGTCATATAGCGGAGTGGGACGAGCTCCCGGTGAGGAAGCAGCATCTTTTCTGAGTGTGCTTTTATCAAAGGGCTGTGTGTGTGTGTGTGAGAAGTAGAGGAAGGAGAGGAGCACCTTGTTGGACAAGTTTGCCAAGCAGGGAGCGGGTTTGCGGGCGTCCTGACGTCCCCGGCTGCTGCTCCCCGCTCATCCCCTCTGATAAGGTAATGAGATGCGAGTCTTTGGTGTGTTTGACAAGCTGCTGTCCTACAGCGCCAGAGCCGAGAGTGCTCAGAGGCTGGGAGAGGAGATTAATTAATGCTAAAAGACACAGTTTGATGTGGCAATGAAATTTCGATTATAATAATCTCTAATTATCTTGTAGCACAAGTGCCTCGGCTCTCCCAGGTGTCTTCCCCAGTTTGAAATTGTTATTCGCCGGCATCAAAGAGGAAAGGAGCTGGTGCAGGGGGTGTGCTCATGGGCCCAGGGGATGGGGAGCCCGGCTTCTGCCGGGGCTGTCCCTTAGCAGGGATGTCTGTCTGCTCCCGTGGACCCCATCGGTGCCCGCTCTCCCAGATCAGGGCAACCCGGGGGATGTTGGGTTTTTGGTGCGCTTTGCATAGGGTGTGATTTTCAGAGGTCTGTGGCTCTTCCCCCTTGCCTTTCCAAAGCGTGTCCTTCAAACACCTGCTCCCCATGGTTTTTTTTTTTCCCCCCTCATACAGTTTTTACTCAAAATCAGCTCCTTCCCGGGGAGAAGTTCAATCCTGACAAAAGGACACTTTGCCATTTCCTTCATCAGGCTGCTGGGTGCTTTACTGCCACTCCTCCAGGCTCAGTGAACTTTAAAGTCTTCCTCCTCCTCCTCCTCCTCTCCCATCAGCCTGAGCCCTTCTATCGGAACATCATCCCCGTGAAATTGTGACCTGTCCCTTCCCGGAGGGACCTTTTTGTAGAGGTCTTCATGAGCTGGAGCTGGCTGGTCGTGCTCTGCATAGCAGATGGACACGTTAGCATCTCGAGGAGCAGGAGTAATTGGCTGCTGGGCTTGGGGAGGGTTGTAAGGTGGTGTGGGGGGTGTCTGTGCTGCTCCAGATCATATTTATCTACTTAAAATGGTCTCAGGAGAGGAAGCAGCTTGGTTTTGAAGCTGCTGCCCCTGCGGTGCTAATGGCAAACCCACTTCATCCCATTGCACTTCTGCAGCTACGAGGAGAAAGAGGGAGGAAAAAGCAACACAAACCACCCCAAAAACATAAAATAAATCCCTGTGTGGGTTGTTTTGAGTGGCGGATCTGTTTGCAAATGAGCCTGGGGGCTCTCCGGGTAAAAAAGGGCATGCTTGGTAAATCCTATTTCACTTCACCAATGAGCTGAGAAACTCTTGGATAATGGGTTATGAGTTGTAGATCTGTTTGATTGCATTGTTGCAAAGTGGGAATTGTTTTGCAACATAGATTCTTAATCACTGAGGCATCTGTGATTGAATGCGTCGAAAATTGGTTGAAATTGAAAGTTAACTATACTGCAGACGGCTTATTCTTGTGTATAATTGAAAATAAATTCTAATAACTCTTCTTGAAAAGGGCTGCCAGGAGGAAATTTCCAACCTTGTCCTCTCCTCAGACTCCTCCTTCATACCCACAGGTCCTCTCCCCTCCCCTCTGATCCTTTCCTACTCCATCCTCTAGAGCTGGGAAGGAAAATCCAGGCTCTGTCCGTTGCTCCCTGTGTCGTCGACTGTGAAATACCAAACTTGCACGCAGTTCCTGTCATGAGGCCCAGGGATGGGAGCTGGAGAAGAAAGTAGAGGCAGTGGTTGGTTGTGGAAATGTTTCAGTTCTGGAGCGTTTTGGGGTGGTCACAGGAGGGTTAGTGACGGAGGGGAGATCGGCTCCGATTGGCGCTCTCATAGTTCAGAATCCAAGGGATGTCCCATGGCACTGAAAATTAACAAAATTCCCTGATGCAGGGGAATTTTATATCCATAATACAACTTTAGAAGGGGTGCAATCGCCCTGTGAGACCTCCTGACCTCAGTTATTACGGAGGCTGTGAGTTTAGTGGGTCTGAGGAAGAAGATCATCTGGCACGATGCGGTGCTGGGGAGAGATCGTTGACAACGCGGTTCCTGCAATACTCGAGGGGTAGCAACAGGTAACTCAGGTCCTGGTGCACTATGCAGCCTTTTGGGATGGCCTTCTACTCTGACTTAGACCTCCACCACCCCAAATCCGGGCGAGTCCTCCATCCTCATCCCACCCGCGTGCATCCTGCCCCTTCAGACTCTAACACAACCCCTCAGCTTACCGTTTCCCCTCCTTCTTCAGCCACCTCCATGGCTGAGCTCCTCCTGCTCCAGGCATTTTTGGGTTAGAGCTGATGATGCACACGAAAGGTCCTTCCTCACCGTTTTATGCAGACCCACAGAGGTGAACATAAAATGGTACCCTGCTTTTTGTGAGCTCGAGGCAGTCTGCTGGGGGGTTATTCTTCGTGGGACGAGAGGTCACTTCTGTTTGACAAAGAGAAGGGGCTTTCTTTTTCTGTTTCCCCTCTTCTTTCCCCTTGCAGAGCTCTGCGCCGTGCTCGAGCTATTTTTAATTCCTTTTTCCACCCTCGTGATGGGATGAGGCAGTCAATGGGGTGCTTTCATGGCCTCGTTTCAGAGAGGGCTTTGCAGAAGTTGAAGAGATGGGTTATTATTAAGTCTTCATCATCTCAAAGATGCTTTGAAGCCACACCTGGACCCTCTCATGCCCTAAGCCTGGACCACCAAAGAACAGAGGGCAGGGCAATACCCAGGGTTGGGGAACAAGAAAAAAAAAGTTGGGTCTTTTTTTTTTCCCCTTTTTTTTTTAGTGTATTGACTCTCCTTTGGTTGCTTGGGAAAAGCAGGTTGGATCCTCTTCTGTGCTGCCCAGAAAAGTTTGTGCAATGCTTCCTGCTTTTGGAAGAGCCCAGTGCCTTTTCTAGAAGGCACTATCTGTTCAAAACTCATTACTCCAAGTTATCATCCAAACATGACATCTTTTGGGAAGACACCAGCGATGAAATAAACCAAGCACGGGACCGAAACTCAACCTGAGCTTTGCGATGTCTTTGCTGGTGTTAGAGAAGTTGCACAAAATCAAGTAAATTGATTTGAAATCAATGTATTTAAAATGGTGCAAACTCCTAATACAGCCAGAACTACTTTAACCTTTGCTTAAATTGATTCTGCTTGCAACAGTAAATTACCGAGTGAGACTGAACTGATTTAATGGAGGGTTAAGCCTGTTGAAGTGTGTCCTTTTTCAGGGTTTTCATTGGTTTGGAGCGTGAGGGTACCCCAGTCATTGGGAGCTCGTGGGGGACTCAGGGATTTCTTTCTTGCCCTGCCACAGGCGTTGGCAAGTTCCCCCTCTCTGGGCCTCAGTTTCCTACATTATAAAAGTTTCCTGGTTTGTTGGAGCATTGTTGCCCTGGGGGCCTTGGTGGTGAGAAGAGGACACCTTAGGGGTTGTCCATCCTGGGGGAAAAAAATAGCTCCATCTTTACCAACTCCAAACAATAGTCCAGGAGCTGCTAGCAGTTTTGATTGGAGCAGCTCGAGCTGAGCCAGGGCCGTATTTCGCTTTGCAGGACGGAAAAATACTCATTTTTCAAACATGAGGTGTAAAACCCATCCTTGCGCACCGCCGGCATCCCTCCTGCGTCCGTCAAACGCTGCGTTTGAGGATGCGCTGGGGCATCTCCTCCGGGGATGCTCCGCGGTCGGTACATGCCTTTTGTTTTGACATTTGCCTTTCAGGGCTTGTTCGAAGAGGTGGAGGGAGGCTGCTGGGGATGCACCAGTTTAGGCTGGCTCCTCCATGACTCGGTGAAGAGTTTAAGGGGAAGGTGGTTTTCCTGAATGCTGGAGCCGCTCGGATCTGGGTCTCGTGGAGCAGAGGAGCCTCCGTCCACCAGAACAAGTGTTTTTCAGTGGATAGTAGATTTGCTGTGTTGCTTGTCTGGGAGTGATGTGATTTGAATTAATCAAAAAGCTCAACTGCAGGAGGGGGGAGGAAAAAAAAAAGCAAGCAGTGTCTAGATTGACAGAAGAAATGGAGCGGTGATAACCGTGTTTTAATCCAGTAGCTGAGGGCTTAGAGCAGCCGCCTGGGAGTCAATCCTTGTTTTTCCTGGGGAATTTGAACCCATGGCTCGCCGGGAAGCGCTGAATGACGGGAGGTGCTGGGCTGCCCTCCTGCTTGGGAGCTGTCTGCTTTGTATACCAATAGGTATTTATTAATTAGGAATCCGAGTGGCTCCCTCGTTCAGAGGTTAGGCTACTCACTGGGGAAGCTCTGGTCCTGATTCTCATTAAGGTTTAATTATACCAAGTAAAATATCATGAAGAGGAGGGAGCAAGCCCCTGAATGCTGTATGAGGGGGGTGGGCTGGCAATAGGCCAGCAGGTGGGAGGTGGGCACGGCTTTGGGTCCCTATGGGTGGGGGAAGCTGAAGGGCTTCTATCTGGGATGGAGGGTCTTGGGTTCATTTCTCCCCCTTGGAGAGGTGTGCTGTGAATTTGGGGTACCCAGCCCGCAGCAGTGGTGGCTGTAGGACAGTGCTAATGCCACAGAGGTCGGTCGGTGCTCGAGTGATGCCAGGTATTGCTTTGGAATGAACAGCAAATGATCTGAAGGTGCTGTTAACTCAAATACCCATCTGCCTGCGTCTCAGGAGCCTATAAATTTCAAGGGATAATTAGTAGCTGCCATACAGAAAGCAGCGGGGCACTAACCATTTTCACTCGAGCTTCAGAGCACCTTCTGCCCAGGCAGTGGAGCAGTGGGGAGGGAGGATGGCATCGTCCCTCCTCCTCAGACCCGACGAAGGCTCCGACACCATCACAGCCCCTTGCTCTGGGGGGAATTCAGAGGATGGAAGGACTTGGGGGTCGTCTGTACATGGGTGGCTTCATTTTGAGTGGGGGAAATGGTGCTTAATGAGTGACAGCATCTCACCTTCCTGACCACAGGCACCCCAAGCTCTTGTTCTGGACACGTGTCCGGGTCTTTTACCACAGCAGGCATCTTAATCGTGGTTTTCACATTGTGAAAACCAAGGCAAGGAACTACACGGCAGTTTTACTGCCATAATGAAGATGAGTTTCCTAATTTCTCACTGCTTGGGTCACCAGACTGTGGGTTGCATTCCCGGGGTGGCTGCGGGCAGGGCAGAGTCAGGTGGGCACGGCGGGCTCGGCCTCGCCGGGAGGAAGGGAGCCTTTAATGAGTTCACGTTTTGGAAGCGCACTCGACTTTTCAGGTGAAAGTTGCTCTCCAGGAGAAGTGCAAAGAGTGCTGATTTGCATTCTTATTGCTGGCAATATCCATAGGGAGAGAATGTCAGAACAGCTGTTATGTCAAATTACCTTCCTCCAGTAACAGGGGATTTTATCTGTCATCTCGCGGAGGGCAGAGGCACTTGCACCCCTTGGGGGAAGCCTGGTTTTGCATAATTTTTTTTTTTGCATCTAGTGCTTTTGCGGGATGACTTTGCCCAGCCCGGAGTGGTGCAGGAGAGGCGCTCGGGCAGCAGGTTGAGGGATGGAGAGGTGCAAAGAGGATGGGGCGAGGACCGGGGGCAGCCCCAGCGCTGCTCTTCCCCCATCGCTTGCCCAGGCTGGTGCCCAGGTCCTTCTCCATCCACCCTGGGCTGTCGTAGCAGCTCGGTGCGTCCTGCGTCGTGAAGCCTTTATTACAGGCTTTCAATATAATCACTTCTTAATTAACTCAAGCGATGGCTTTATTTCTCGGAGTTCATTTCCAAGGGCTTAATTTTGTTTCTACACAAAATGAATATTTTACGTTTTCCTGCTCGGAAGAAGCGCCCGCGTCCACGCAAGGAGGGGAGAGGAGGAAGCTGAGCCAGCACAGCTCCTCGCACCGAAACCTTTCTGCTGCCGTCTGTGTTTTCCCAAGCAGCCATCAAGTTCTAGTGATCATTTGCAGGGAGGGAGGGAAAAAAATAAAATAAAAAAATAAAATAAAACCAAGCCTGGATCAAGATAATTAAAAGGCTCCATCTGGACTGCACTAAGGGTGGGTGATGGCAGCAGGACTTGGCCCTGCCTGGCCTCTGCTGTGCCTGTCGCAGCCAGGGGACAGCCAGCCAGGCTGGCTTTACGTTTAGGCAAGATGTGGGAGTTCACAAGAGCCTCCAAATGTCCTTTGTGCTTCTTGGCTGTGCAGGCAGCAAAACCTTGCAGCGGGTCAGGGATGCTGAGCTCAGGTTTGGTGCATCTGGACTCTGTGTCTGCATGTGCAGGGAGGGCTTGGGGCAGGGATTGCTCTTTGGTTTCATGCTCCTACAATGCAAAACAGGCTCCTGTTTTGTGGGGGGGGACCTCTTTGTAAAGCTCCAGGCTGGGAATGGAGGTTTAGTCCCACCGATGATGCATCATGCCTCAGTTACCCCTCTTCGTGCCTCAGTTTCCCTTCCATGACATCATGCTGATGCCTGTTCTTGAGGTACTTTGAAACCTATTGGAGTTGTTAGAAGAGCAAGGTACTTGTGCTGTTGTCCACGTGCTTGGCTCCAGCTTGTCCGTGGCTTTTGCTCAGGCAGCAGCTCAGAGCAGGTATAAGCCAAGTCTCATCCGATGTGAATCTCTCCCTTCCTCTCCCTCTAATCCCTCTTCAGCAATAAGATGCTCAGCAGCATTAAGTTTCTAAATAAGCTTTGGATGGGACAGGGCACTCCAGGGAGAGGACCACCAATAGACCTGGGTGTCCCCAACCAGGAGAGCCAGAGAGCCCTAAAATAGCCACAGGCCAGGTCAGATGGGTTGGGTGTCCGCAGCCTTCATTTCAAGCACTTTGGCATTAAATCACTTCCCCCAGTGCCAAACCTGGGGGCTGGGACTCAGTCCAAGCTCTGCTCCCCATCCCCTGATGCCATCGCCTGCATCCCTGCTGGCGGTACCCTGGGGATGTGACCGTGCCCTGCATCCCCGGGCCGGGTGCTGTTAAATGCTGTGTGTTATTAATTGTAACGGCTGGATCGTTCTCACAGGCTTTGATGCGTAATTCCTTTGCTGTGCTATTGTCCCCGTGCTCCAAACATCGGGAATCTAGAGCGAATTAAGTGCTGGAAGTGAGGCAGAGGGACGCTGGGAGATATTAAATTTCTGTAGCCTTTCAGAGGCTCCATAATTCATAATCCTGAAACGCACAGGCTGATAATTGCCCTAATCACTGGAGAAACATGGCCAAAATGTACTGAAATAAGCCATAAAACTCATTACAAGATAACAAGATTCTATCTATTCTCGGAGGTCGCGTTAAAGCTCGACAGGTCAGGGAGTTAATCACCTCCTCCAGCAGAAGCAGCACCGATAAGCGACGGCACGGGGCACGTACCCACAGGCATCCTCTGCCCGGGTCTCGCCTGCCCCTCTCCCCACGGTACCCAGCCTAGTTTGGAGAGGGAGGCAAAAGAGATGGAGGGGTGCAAGTGGGCTGGGGAAGCTGCTGTGTGGTCACTGGTGTTTGGCTGAGTGGGGAAGAAGTCCTTTCCCTGGGGAGGTTGCGGTTTCCCTTCTCATCCAGAGACCAGCAGCGATGCCTCCCCTGCCATCTGCTGCATCCCAACGCTCCTTAAACCTTCTGCTGCTTTGCACGAGCGACCAAGCCTCGGTATAACACTGTCTCAAGTAGACATCCGAGCAACCAAGCCTCGGTATAACACTGTCTCAAGTAGACATCCCTCTGCAAAAGATTTTTAGGGGGGGTGATGCCACGTGCCCCGATTTGCAGGGGCTCGGCAGTTAGGATGTGTTCCTCTCCTCCATCGCTCCCAGTGCCTATCAGCTTTGCTCCCACCCAGCTCCGCGATGCTTTGTATCTTGAGGGGGACTTCAAGTGTCTCAAACTATTGGTTGGGGAGGGGGTCCCGTTTGGGAAAGGTGGGTTAGAGGTGGGTCTGAGCAGGGGGGATGGCTCATACGGCTCAGATGGGCTGCAGGTGGTGGGGGACATCACGGGCCAGCCGTGTGCTGTCACCTCCCCGCTGGATTTGCGGTGACGGATACTGGGCACACGGCTAATCCATAATCCTCAGTAAATGCTGCTGATGAGTCAGTGCTCATTTAACATGAAATAGCCCTCTCGTGAAATCCATCTCCTTGGATTTCGCAGAGCTGCTTGTTGACTAAATATTAATTGGTTATTAGAAATGTTGGCGAGGGGGAAGTAATGGTAACTTTCCCCAGGGGCTGTGGCTTGTTCTGTCTCCCACGCACTTGCCCTTCCATGCTCCCTGTACACCGGGACCCCTGCTCCTTCAGTGCTTGAGTCCTCCATGCTCGGATTTATCTTCCTTTTATTTACCACCATCAGCCTGGAACAAACTGCAGGGAAGGGAACCCACGTCCCCTGGTCCTGGGTCTAGTAACACCTCCACACATCCCTCCTTTTCTGACCTAATTCTCCATCCTTTTTCCTTCTTTTTCTCATGAACTCATAAAAAATGGTTAGTTTTTCCCTCTCCTTTGCCTTGGGGGAGATAAATGCAGCAAGGGCTGGCACATGTGATACTGGGGAGCAAGAGGAACTGGGAATGGTGGGATAACAATAATACTCCCAAAGGGATGCAGCATCCCGCTGTGGTGCTCCTTGGGGAGGATCATCTTGCTTTGCTGGGGCTGGACTGGAGCATTTTAAGCAGACAACTGGGAGAAATATGTACACCCCCTGTGAACCTCAGAGAGGGTGGTCAGGGGCAGCCTGGTTCTGCTCTTGGTGCCGGTCTGAGCAGACCCACCACAGCATCCCGGGGTGATTTGCAGTGGTTTTCTTGTGGCCAAGCTGTAGGGCAGGATTTAAAACAGGGAAATCATGTCAGTTGGAGTAACACATCTTTTTATTTTCAGTAAGAAATGTATAAAAGGAATGATTTTTGTGTGCTTGCATGGACCTGTGTCCTGCTGGGTGACAGGAGCAACAGTTTAAAGCTGTCATGCGTTTTTCTGTCCCCTAATCCTCCTTCCTGTTTCATGAGGGATGGCAGGGAACCCCGTGGGTCCTGCAAATGAAGATCCCCACAGGTGCAGAACGTGTTGCTTTGCCCAGTGTGAAAAAATCAATAAATATGCTTGCTGCAAAAAAAAAAAACCCCAACCAACCCAACCAACAATACACAGGAAAACTTGCTACAAAGCGGGGAGGAGGGGAGAGCAAGAGCTCCTCTCAAAGGAATAGTTGCTTGAGAGGGAGACCTGAGAAAGCTGATAATAAAGCAAAAACGCTTTGCTGGGGAAGTACAAGAGCATCAGCCTGGGGATGCTGCGGGCACCTGGCGGGAGGATAAATGCCTGGTGAAAGGTTTTGACTCGCACCCTGGCTTTTCCAGAAGGTGTCCTCGCATTGCAGCCCCGAGGGGAGCCAGTCGCTGAAAAAGGGGCTGCGGTCCAGGAGCATCCCTGCGGACCGGGCTGTGGGGATGCTGAGCACCTTCCCCAGCTTCGGGAGGGCTCTGTCCCCATCTAGCGATGGCTGAGCCACGGCTGGCACTGCCGCAGCCCCAGCTAGAGCAGCAGGGCTTCCTGCGCTCTCCCTTCAGTGCTCCCATGCAGCGGGACCGAGCTGAACTTGACCCCTGCCTGCTCAGAGCATCCTGCCCGGCAATAGGGAACCCTCACCAGAGCTAAACCCACCGCAGTGGCTCTGCTGTTAAAGCTAAAGACGAGGGAGATCTGTGAGTGGAAGGGGATGAGGAGCAGCCAGCCTGGCACCACTCCTGGTTTGATGCTGGTAACTGGTAATTCACTCGAGCGGGATTCGTTTGCCCTGCTCCAGGCTGGGGTTGCAGAGCAATGTGGCCATCCTCGGAGCAGGCACCAACCTCGGGTCTTTGCAGGAAGGGAAGGGAGAGGGGGTTGTCTCATGTACCTCCAAAAGAGGCAGCTGGGCTTGGGGTATGGGGCAAGGGGAGGAGGAAGGTGAGGCCGGAGGGGCTGAAGGTGCTGGAGTGCCCCAGCCTCCCATCAGGAGTGGGGACCGTGGGACAGTCTCAGTCTGGCAGCTTGGCAATAAACCCCCAGTGCCCAGCACAAGCACAACAAATGGAGCCAGTCTCAAGCAGCAGGATTTCTTTTGTGCATCTGCTATTCTCAGTAGCAGCCACTAACTCTGCCCAGGCACTGGCACTAGTGTATTTGCGGACAGGAGACCGGGCTGCAGCGGGGCAGCCAGGCTTGGAGCAATGGATGGATGGGTGCAGGAAGTGCTGGAGCTGTTCTTTCCCATCAGCTCTCTGTGGGAATTGGTTAGCACGATGCTCAACCTGAAGCTCAGCCCCAACCCTGGCCGCCTTTAGCAGGGCTTAAATATTCCCATCGTCTTCCCGTTCACGTGGCTGCAGATGCTTTGGGAAGGGCTGAGGAGGGATGAGACCGAATTTCTCCCCCTTTCCAGTTGGAACAAGTGAGACTGTTCATCAAATTCCTACCCAGGTGAGGTTTCCAGTACGTAGCTCATATATCAGCAACGAGGTTGGGCAGGTGGATGGATGGAGAGGATAAAACTTGGCTTTAATGATAAAAGTCGCATTTGGTAGTAAGTGTTCCTTAGCGTTAGGGCCTGTTAGGCTGCTGATAGAGTTGTAAAAGATGCAGTTAGGAGCCTTCTGCTGAAATAATTTGGGAATGAGCTGGAAAAAGCCCTTTGTGGGTCTGTCCAGAGCTGCCGGAGGAAGGGAAAGGCTTCCCGGGCTTCCCAGGCTCCCTTTGCATTTCCTGTCCCTTAAATGGGGACAGCCTGTGAGAATTAACTGGAAACTGCTGAGCGTGCGAAGATGAGGCTGCTGAAGCACTCGGCTGAGGTGCATTGAGCTGAACTCCTTCATCTCGCCTCCCCACCACCATTTTCTCCTCCTTTATTTGTTATTTTGCCTCTCTCCAGCTCTTTGCTTTGCCCCTTTAGAAGGGAAGCGGCCGCGTGCGTGCCTGTGACAGGAGGAGGTGGGCATTGGCTTGGCATGGGGCAAAAAAAAAGAGCCATACAGAGGGAAAGCTGGACTCGAGAAAACACTTTGAAAGTCGAAAGTCCTTTAAAAGAGTGAGGGGAAAAAAAGAGGAAGGGAAGTGAAAAGGACAATATCTTTCAATTTTTGTCATTTCAAAGCTTTAAGCTGACCTGATTTCAAAGAACGTGTCTGTAATACTTTCCCTCTTTCTTCTCCCTTTCTTTTTTTTTTTTTTCCTAATAGGTAAGTGACATTTTATTCCGCTCATCCTTAAGGCAAAGTTGGATTTTATATTTATTATTTTTTTCTATAAAGCAGGGGGGATAAGACATGCAGTGAAAGAGCCACACAGGCACAGCGGCCGGTGGCACCGGGAGAGAGGGATCAGAAAGCTGCAGAGGTAGGTGGCTCCAGGAGGGGACTGCCACCAACCCGGGGGTGGGGGACACACAACCACGTAGCCAGCACAAAATCCTTCATTTTTCAGAAAATAATTGGGAAGATCCTCAGGAGGAGCCTTCCCGACAGCCCTTGGGAAGCAGAGGGAGATGCTGGTGGGCAGGGGAAGCACGTGCCTGGGGACAGGAGCGTGGTCCCTGTTCCTGGGTGGTACCGTGGGTTTTGGTGGGCTGGGTGTGCTGATGGTAAAGTGTGTGGATGTGGTGGCTCGTTGGCATTTTGTCAGCCTGCTGCTTCTTCATCCTTTTTATTACCACTGGTGGTGTAGCTTTGCTTGGCTTTGGTGCTTTGGCGTAGGGGAAAAAACACGATAGATGTGGAAATGAATCCAGTCAGATCATGGGAATACCATCTTAGCTCCTGGAGTACGTTGGCCCTAGACATCTCCTTGCCCTTCTGCACATTCCTCTCATCCCCTAAAGCTCCTAGGGACAGACCTTGTTCTGGGAGCCACGACGTATCTGGGATGGTTTAGCGGGAGCTGTTTTGGCTGATGGTTTACGGTAGGAATGAGGTAATTTCTCAGCGCCGTTTCCAGCCTGATCGTCTGCAAGCGCGTTGAAATTCTCTTCAAAATTTGACCTGGCAAGGCAAATCTAAATCACAGCAGCAACTGCCCTGGGCACGGTCCAGGGACAGGTGGGAAAGAATAAAGGATTCTTGTTTCCTGCCCTGTTTTGCTCTGCAGCAAGATGTCTTTATCACCAGGTGGATGTGAGAAGGACAGGGCATTGTGGAGCAGGTATGGGACTGCAGAGCTTATCTGGAAGCCTAGCAAGAGGAAAAAAAAAAAGTAGCTGTAAACAACAGCAAAAACCCCTACCTAAGCAAACAGCAGCATGTTCTTTCTCTCCTGGCATCCCTGTGGAGCCCAGACGAGAGTGGAGCAGCGTGTTGTCAGCTCTCTCTTTATTTTTCATCTCCTTTCCTCTCCTCATCAACTGAGTTGACCACCACGTCGTGATCCCTGCTTGCGCTCGTGCTGATGCTCCAAGCAACCAGCTCCCAAGCTGGGTTGTTCCAGTGCCTGGCTCTGGCTGAGCTGCTGGCAGGGGAAAAGTGGGGAGATCTGCAATATTTTTGGACTTGAAATTGAAGGCAGGACTGGGAAAAGAGGCTGGTAGAGAACAAATACGGGCCGTGGAGACCTCGGGTCTAGATGAAGTTGCTTTGTTGTTCGTGCAATCCCACCCCAAGGTCTGCAGGGTTGTGCAGCTCCCTGGGACCCTCCAAAAAAAACCTGATCTTCGTTAGCAGCTGGCAGCAAGGGAGGGAAATAATTCATAAAGCATGTCCTTGTATCTCTGCTGCTGATTTTCTTCACTGAAAAGAAGTGTCAAAGCACCTTCTCGAAGTGTGTTTTGCTGCTCCAGGGTGGGGGTGTTGGGAGGAGCTGGAATGGAGGCGTGGGGAGACCTTGGAGGAGACACGGTGTGCGTGTGGGGGCTGAAGAACGTTCCTGCAAACAGATAATTAATTTGTATTAAAAGTACAAATTGAACCTTTTTTTTTCTTTTTCTTGACTGAGAGGAAAAGAAAGGATTGGGGAAAAAAGAGAAAAAATCAGTGTTTTGATTTCCAGTTTGAACTTTGGTGTTCTGCTTGGTTTTGGGTTTTTCCCCCCCCCCCCCTCGACTGGATTTGCAGAATAAAAGGGAAAATAGAAAGTAAACGACTTAAACCTCGCTTTGCTCCGAGAAGATAATTTTCCCTTCGCTTTGATGTTTTGTTTCGGGGAAGGGGAGGGAGCTGATGCGGAGGCTGGAGGTTTGCTTTATCAAACCATACTGGAGATCTCATCCCAGTCACCAGCATCCCGGCGGCAGCGGTACCGGGGCTGCGGCTCTGGCCTGGGGGACCCCAGATAGATGGGAAAATCGGAGCGAAACACCCCCGAGGGGAGCGAGCCGAGAGGCAAAACACGAAGCAGTGTTTGAGGCAAATATTTGGACAGTCTCAAGGCTTTGTTTAAACGAAGCGTCGACTGTTAATAGCAGATCCCGCAGGGAAAAGCGGATCCTCCTGCCGTGCGCAGATTAGAGCAGGAGAGCATCGCCCGCGTCGGGGGACCGCAAAGTCAAAGCGGTCCCAAGCTCTCGAGTTCCCGCTTGGCTCCCGCTCAGGAAAGCAACAAATCGAGGGATTTCTGCCCCAAAAAGTTGAGCTCGTGATTTGGCGTCGGGAATATTACACGTGGCCTTGTAGAGCTGGGGCCCGGACTGGGAGGGATGGGTTTGGGGCGGTGCTGGATGGAGGTTTTCCGGCGTGGTTTAACAAGTGAGTTTAATGAGATGGTGGGAAGATGTGGGTTGGGAGGGTAACGAGGCGCTGAGGCCATTCCTCACCCCTCCAACCCCCTTATCAGACTTCATAGGAATTAGGAAGCATCACCATATAGGTTTTAATAATTCTTCCTTTGATCTTGCTTGTCCTCATGCCTCCCCCACTCCCCCCCCCCCCCCCCACTTCTGATCTCTCCTGTAATGTGTTCACATCCCCCGACTATTGTAATTACCTGTAGGAAACCCAGGGACATGCTCCCAAAGCCGGGCAAATCGAAGGGCTTTTAACCCTTTCTGTGCTGAGATGCCTCCGAGCGCGTTCCCCGTCGCATCGTCCCGCTGCTCCTGGCTGCGCTGGATCACGTGTGTTAAACACTGCAGGCTGTCAACTCCTTGCTCAGGTTTTAGCACAGGTAGGGGAGGGAATAAAAAGAGCTTTTGCTCCCTTTTCTCCCTTAATTCCCCCTGCCTGCCCCCTTATACCCCTGAAGCAAAGGCTGAAAGTGATTCCTCCTTGGCTGGGTGCTTGGGGCTGTGTGTAAATGCAAGGAAAAAAGGCTGTGCTGCGCTGTAGAGACCGTAGCTGGTAAAAAAAAGGGCCTGGATCAAGAGCCAAGGAGAAAATCAACGGACCTGCTGCTTGTAGTACCCACCCATTCCATGCACTAGTGATCCTGAGAGTCTGCAGGTTTTTTGCTGGCTGATGAATACAGCTCGGCCGCGGTGGGACTGGGGTCAGTCCTTTCCCATTTGGGATTTATTTCCCCTCTCCTTGGCCATCTGTTTATGGATTTCTTTGCCAGCTTGTTGTGGCTTTTGGGGGATGCCCAGACTGGGAGCAAGGCAGTGAGTGGTAGCAAATGGTAACTCCATCCCACTGAGATGGTTCCCCAGCAGGGAAGCGTCTGATAGGTGTTGGTGGCAAGGGGGTGGTTTCAGGAGGACCTGGTGAAGATTCACTTTGCTCCATCTCCAGCCAGGTCGGTGGTGTTGGGGGCAGTTCCCTGCCTCCCTGGAGTGCTCCTGCTGTCAGAAATTCAACTGCAACCCGCTGCCAGGAGCCATGTGCTCACAAACCAGGGCCAGGAAGAAGCTTCAAGGCTGAAGGCCCATCAGATGAGCCATCTCTGTAGGTTCAGAGGAGGGATGAGCTCAGCTCATCCATCCCCGATGGATGGAAAGAGCGGGGGAAGCACCGAGCCCTGCAACAGGTCGTGTATCCTCCCTCTCCCTTTAATCCCTGATTTTGGACAAACATCGACCCCGAAAGGGAGAGTAGAGGAATTAAATTAACGAACACAATTTCTCCCTGTCATTGCACTCTGACTAATGAGTCTATTTCTGGGTAATAAGAAGGAGCAGGAAGTGACAAGGCACTGTAATGAATTAGTGGCCCAGAACCTCGTTAGTCAGAATAATCTTTCCATGAAAGATAAACGATGCAAACATTAATTATAAAGCCGCCGCGGAAATGCATTTTGTTATTTGGCATCCCAAGACATCTCTTCAAGTTATTGCTGGAGTGAGGTGATTTAGGGGAAAATAAATAATTATATATATATATAAAAAGAAGAGGTGATAATATGTTGGTCTCTTAGGAGGATCATCTTAGTGAGGTGATGGGTGAGCTGAGCAGCAGGGTGGTTTCCAGGGGACGTCACTGATTTCCAGGGAACATCATCACTGATTTTCAGAGGTGTCCCTCCCTGCTTGTGTCAATCACCTGCTGTCGTGATGCCTGCGGGTTCCTGCTGGTCCAGAGCCCCACGTCAGGCACCGGGCAAACCCATGGGTGGCAGGAAATGCCAATCCAAAGAGGGTTTAAAAAAGTAATAGTGATAAAATAAAAAAAATAGTTGGGAGTAGGATTTGGGTTATTCATCTATGTCACTCGGCGAATGGGGGTCGTGGAGTTTTGGCTGCGAGGGTTTTGACTATAGAGCTTGGTCACTTCTGAAAAAGGTGGTTTAAAACTGGGGCAGGTAACATCCCTGCGAGCCACAGTCATGCCTCAGATTGCCCGGTGGGTAATGGCAGCTGAGACCAGGCTGGATTTTAAAGGGGAAAAAGAAGCAGGAACATCTTCCAAAAAAAAAAATTTAAAAAAATTAAAGGATTATAGAAAGAAATTTATGTCTATAAATCTCATGAGGGAATAGGGAAAATCGTTCCACCCCCAGTCTCCTTTCCAGCTACTGGCTGCTCCCACCTCCACTGTATTAGCACGACTTGTCCCAATTTTCTTCTTTGTTGTTTTTATTCCCGATGTATTCCGGCTCTTCGTGCAGATTTCAAAGAGGCAGCGCCCGGTGTTCGGTCACAGCAGCGGCTCTGCCTTCCAGGTGCAATTACTTTGCAACACAACTTTATTTTGTGCCGCGTCTTTCATCGCAAGCAGCCGGGGAAAAGGCTTTGTGGGATCTGGCGGGGTTGGGGAGAAGGCAAAGGAGAGGTACCCGGGGGAAGGATGGAGGGAGATGTCTGTGCTGTTGGTGTCTGCATCACGTTTTAATTTGGCAGCTCTGGCAGTGGCACCTCGTCACGCACGCAGCCCCCTGCTGCTGCAGGTGCCAGGGTGGGTGGGATGGATCTGGTGGATGTGAGGTTCTTCTGGGACTCTGCTTCCTTCTGATGTTCTTCTCGGAGGACCTTCAGTCTGTGCCACTCGTGACCAGCTTTAGTTTTGATGCCCTGGGCGGGTTTTATCCAAGCAGAAGAACAAGTCAGATACTTGCACAGATGCTTTTGCAAATCCTGCTGAGCGTTTCCAGGATTATCTAAGGGTTATTTTGCAAACCCTTCTCTTCGCCTCCCTGGATCGGAGATCACTGTCTCTTAATGGGAAGTACTAGTGCTGCGTTGTCACTGCAGAGAGTTACGAGGATAGAGACATCTGTAATTACAAGGTGCTCGGAAAGTGCCGTGACAGGGCCAGCCCTGTATTGTGGCAACACAAATACTTCATAATAATATCTGTGCTGCTTCTAAGAGCCTGTCTCCAAACACACTCAGACTGCTCCAGCTGCATCGCTCTGAGATGGGTCTGCTGCAGGCCAGTCTGTGTGTAGCTGTGCCCCAGGAGAGTGTGCCTGGGGCTGGGTGACAGTCAGGCATGCCACTTTAAGATGCCTCTGTGCTGGTCTCCATCCCTGGGGTCCATGTCCAACCTACCTTAATTCCTGGGATTGAGGTACATGGTGGGGAAGAAGAAGTGAAAGATCTCTTGGATTAAGCAGCTCCCCAGCAGTCCCTGTTAGGCATGGGCAAGTGTGTTCAACTCTGGATTGTAAAGCAGTTGGTTATTGCCACTCTCTCTGGTCCCCATGTCCGAGCCCTTCAATCTCTTCTGAATCCTGACCTGGGAATCATTTTCTTCAAGGTATTGTAGTGTTAGACTTCCACTGATGGCCTGAAGAAGGTTTCTTTGCTGTAAAGTCTTTCCCCTGCCCACAAGGACAAAAGGAAAACGATGATTGGCAGGAGGGATGGTGATGCTGTGACACCAGCCCTGATGCTGAGCTGGGACCTGGTGGGTACCCATGCAGGGAAGGATATTTGTTCCCCTGGTCGCTGGCTGAGATGCTATCCGTGCCTGCTACTACGTGCTCCCTGTTGCTGACACCTCCTCGCCTTCACAAAGCCAAGAGAAAGGGGGAGAAAGGACCAGTGAGTGATGCTGGCTCAGTTTGTGGAGCCGTAGGGAGCCCTCAATCACAGCGTGAAATTACCTTACCCTCCTGGTAATCATCACCGTCATCACGGCGATTGTCTCAAGAGGGGGGAGAGAGGGGAGAAAAAAAATAACCCCGACCTTGTCTTTTTAAAACGTTATTACTGTTTTCTGTCAATTGTTATCTAGTTGTGCTGGTGCTTGAGTTAGGGGAGGAGAGAAACAAGCTGGAAATATGCTCAGAAATAGCCACGCTAAACCACTTCTACCCAGAGCTAAAGGACTCCGGTGCCTGGATAATTAAGGAGCCCAGCAAGCCCCTTACGCACCGAGTTATTGTGTTTCTGCCTCAGGTGCTCTTCTGCATTTTCAAAGTGCAGAGGAATGGATCAAACAGGATTTACTCCTTTCTGCAAGGGCTGCCTGACAAGCTGGGATTACGCTCTGTGAAAGCATCTGATGAGGAATGAAATGAGACACGGCAAAAAAGCGGCCTTTGGAAAACACGGCGACGCGGGTGGGAGGGGAAGGGGAAAGCAGTGAACGGGGATGTTGTCCTGGCTTCCTGGGGCTCCTTGGGTGGCACGGGGATGGGAATGGTGCCCGGTGCTCCCACCCGTTAGGGCTGGCTGGGGTGGTGCGTGGAGGGATGGTGAGGTTTCGGTTGGGCTTGATTGTTGAAGCTGTATTTCCCAGAAGGGGTCCTAACCTGCTGGGTGGGCTGATGTCTTCTCTAATCAGATTCGTTGAGGGTGGAAAAGATCTTTAAGATCATCCAAGTCCAACTGTTAACCCAGCACTGCCAGGTCACAGCTAACCCCTGTCCCTCAGCACCACATCTCCACGGCTTGGAAACCCCTCCAGGGATCACGGGGACTCCACCACTGCCCTGGGCAGCCTGGTCAAGGGCTTGACAACCCTTGTAGGGAAGGAATTGTTTCTGATATCCAGCCTAAAGCTCCCCTATCTCTGGTTAGGGCTGGAGGTGAGCTCCTGGCCACGGTGGGAGCAACCCCTGGAAGGGAGCTGCGTCCCTCCCAGCTGTGCTTTCCGTGCCGGCGCAGGCTCTCGAAGCGCTCGCGTGCCGCCGATCGTCTTTCGCAAGCGATTGTCATTTTGGATGCTTGACCCCCCCATCGGGGGATGATGTTTTTTCCTTCCTTCCTTTCTCCCCTTCGTCCCCCCGGTCCCCGTTCCTGCCCCTCTCCCGGTGGCACGGTGCTGTCAGGTGGCTGATGTGCCGCGAGGCAGAACCGAGCGGGCGTACGTGCGCGCGGGGAGCGCAGCCTCCGGGAGATAATTGACTTCGGAAGCGCGTCGTATGAGATCTGGGAAGAAAGCAAGTGAAAATATGTTATTTTACAACCTTGATACTCCTGACCTCATTGGAAATAAATATACACATAACAGCCTGGAGAAATCAGATGCTGCATTTAATGAAGAGGCAGGGATGGGAGCGCGGGGCTGTGGTGGCCTCGTACGGCTTCGCCAGGTACTACAAGGCTCTGCTACGGAGTAGAGATGCTCAGGAGGATGTGTAAGGTGCTGGCTTATCCCGAGGCAGAAGGGGAGCAGCCCCATTTTCACCATTCTCCTCCCCAGCTGCTGCTGGGGGCTCTGGAGCGATGCTGGGCAGGCGATGCTGTTGGTACTGATGTGGAGGTGGACGTGGTTTGCTGGGGCTGCAGGACCTGTAGCAAAGCCCCCCCATATACCATGATCCAGCAGCAGCTGCACCCCCAGAACGTGAAGCTGTGGCATTGACCCCCTGCTGCGCCCAAAGAGCCTGGCCCAGTTGGGTGTCGAGGGTGCTGGAGGGGTGATGCTGTGCCCCCCACCATGACCGCAGCCTCCCAGGGAGGCCAGGGCACCTTGGCTGGCCCTGCCTTCCCCAGATCCCTCTCTGCCATCTGTGCCAGGGTTGTTAAAGGTGTGAATTAGTGCTTGTCGTGCTGCGCTACTTACAGGTAATGAAGTTTACTTGGCTGGGTAAATTACCAGCTCTCTTTAAATGGCCTTTTTTTTATTTTTTTCCCTTCATTGCTATGCAGATGTATGCTAATGCGATGGTCTCCAAACACAACTTTGATGACCTTCTAATTTTTATTTATTTATTTACTTGACGAAGCAGTTTCGACTGGCAGTATAATTTAATTAGCTTCTCATTTCCGAGCCCGCCTGGCAGGCAGGAGAGAGGGGTAAAGGAGATGGGGGTGGGGGGCCTCCCTGAACCACCCAGGGATGTATTTGGGCACCAGTCGTGTACCAGTGTGGGGTTTATCGCATGGAGTGGGGCGAACCTTGCATTTCTGGGGTCGTGCAAAAGGAGGGCACTGAAAATAAGCTTAGTAAGGGGAAATCTTTGTATCTAGGCTGAAGGAGGGCACTGCAGGGAGCATCTCCTGCAGGCAGAGACAGCCTGTGCTGTGCTGCCAACCAACCATCCCCTGCCTGGGCAGCTGCTGCCAATTCATTGTTTGGGTGTGGGGAGCAGCTCTGGGGACAGGCCACCCCCAGGGACAGGAGTGAGCACCAGGAATGAAGGGGCATCACCACCTCTTGCAAAGCATCTGCCTTGCTGTAATAAATCTCAGCCCGGGAGGAGCATCTCCGACACCTCTGGTGATAGATCTGGAATTTCTCTCCTGCAAGGGAACGTGTGGCACAGCTGTAATCAGGGGCTGTCTGGGGAAATCAGCTGCTTGGACATCGATAGGGTTGAGAAGGAGCCGTTTCCCAAATCCTCATTTTGTTGGACATCCTCATTCCTTCCCCCCACCCCCATCCCTTTACTTCCCCTGTCTGTTTATTTCCCCCATCCCTTTTTCCCCCCCATCCCTTTTTCCCCCCATCCCTTTTTCCCCCCATCCCTTTTTCTCCCCATCCCTTTTTCTCCCCATCCCTTTATTTCCCCATCCCTTTATTTCCCCATCCCTTTATTTCCACATCCCTTTATTTCCCCCATCCCTTTTTCCCCTCATCTCTTTCCTCCACCCCCCCCCATCCCTTTATTTCCCCCTTCACTCTCATGCCACTTTGCCCTTTCCCATTCCCCAAACCCCCCAAGTCCTCTCCCACCCTCCTCCTCTTCCTCCCCATCCCCACGCTGGTGCTGTGGTGGTGGCAGGCAGCGTGCTGCCTCTGCCCCGGGGTACCCAGACACGGCAGCTCCAGCTGCTGCTGTTTAGGTATAAGTGTTTACATTTGTTTATCCCAAAGACGCCCCTGAGATTTCCCAGCTCATCCGCAAGCGGGGCCGGAGAGCTTAGCGAGGAAACCAGGGAAAGGCACTCGTCAGCAAAACCAGCCCCAGAACCAGCACCCGCCTGCGTGCTCTGCCTGGAGGTGCAGGGAAGGGGGCTGTGGGAGATGCTGGGACCCCACGGCTGGGCTCAGGGGGAACTTGACCCCCATTTGCAATGTTGAGGTGCCTCCGGAGTGGGACCAGGAGCTGCTGGACATCCTCTCCTCCCCCGTGGTCTGCTTGAGGTGCTGATCTCGCAGCCATCGCTCCCTGAGCCTGGCGTAGGGAAAATAATAGTCATAATAATATTAATAAGGAGGAAACCACGCTGGCAGCAGGATTGCAACCTCTCCTGCCCATTCGTTCCGCCTGGTTAGAGGCTAATGTGAAACCCAGGGGAGGGCACTGCAGCTTGGAGGGGCCTGACTCCAGGGAACCTCCCACCACCCTGCTCTGCCCTGGCAGATGTGTCACAGATGGTGGAGGTGTGGGTGGTGGCCGGGGAAGAGCCTCGAAGCCTGCAAGAGGTGGGAAGCATTGCTGCTGCCCCTCGTGCGGGTGCAGAACGTGATGTCCGTGGAGCGTAGGAGCACAGGGTAGGGTCTGAGGGCTCCATCAATGTCTGAGTGGACCTACTGAAGCTCTCCAGCTCCAAAGAGGATGAGCCACCCAAGCCCCGCACGCTAGATGCTCTCCAAGTCCCCCATCCTCTGCCAGGAGGGCAGAGAGGAGGCTGCACACCTCTTTCTGTGCTCTCAGCTCTCTGTTTTATCCTTGGCCAGGAGCTGAGAAGCACAAAGCCATTGTGGCGAGTGTCTGGTCCTCCTCCAGCCCTGGGCTGGGCCAGAGCGGGGATGCTGGCAGCAAGGAGGTAGTTCAAACTTTTATTGGCGTATTCATGTCCTCCGATTGACTGATAAACTGGCTTCTCATTATGTTTTTGTGTTCTACTCGTCTTTTTAATTAGCCTAAGGGCCTCATTAGCAGGAGCAACAGCAATGACTCTGTGATCAGCCTTGCCTGGCATCCAACCTGCATAATGTCGCACAGGCTCCACGCAGAGGGGTTACCTGCAAAAGGGGCAGAGCTGCTGCCAAAAGCTACCCTTCTCCTCCTCCCCGGTCCCCTGTCCCCGAGAGAAGGGACGTGGGGACAGTGCTGGAGATGGATGGGAAGCAGACGTTTTGGCTTCATGGTGTAATGCTGCAGGAAAAAAAAAAAAAAAAAGGAAGAGTGCAGATGTCAAAACGCTGCCCAGAGTTACTGGGTCCTCTCCTTTGCTCTTCTCCTTCTTCACATGGATTGGCTGGTTGATGCCTCAGTTTCCCTCACACTGAGCCCCTTCCCCACCTCCTGCCCTCAGGTCAGTGGGGGGTGAGGGTCCCCTCAGGCAGGACTGTCAGAGGCTTGTCCCTGTCCCCGGGAATGGGAACCTCAACTTGTGCACCCAACTAAGCTGGAGGAAGCCAAAACCTCGGGACACCATGTAGCATCCAGGCAAGGCACTGCTCCGGCAGCCAGCTGGTGCCCCCTTGCTCTGCCTGTGCCATCAGGCAGCCAATTAGTAAGAAATTAATATTGTGATTAGCAAATATTATGATTTTCTATCTGAATCTGTAATAAGCTGATTATTCACTCGTGAGTAGCAGCCGTTGCTGGTAGATGCTGCTGCCTTTCCTGCTGCAGGGCAGCATCCCGGGGCCAGGGACCTCATCCTGCTCAGGATGTGGGGAAACCATCCCATAGGGCTCCAGGGAGAGCTGCATCCCCAGCAAAGGGCAGTGCCCGGAGGGATGCAGGCAGCCCTGGCAGGCAGGAGCAGGCAGGGCTTGCCGCAGGAGCGTGCAGGGCTGCGGCTTGTCAGCAGATGGCAACCCCCTCCCGCAGCACCGCAAAGCAGCTTTGGGGGCACTTTGGGGACCAGGGGGGTCTGCTGGAGATCACTTTCTCCAGGCGTGCCCTGCCTCGGTGCTGGCAGCAGGTCGGGAGGCAGCTGAGCATCCCGCAGAGCTTCGCTCCGGAGGGAAGCGGGGTCCGGCTGAGCTCTGCTGCGTTAGCTTTCGGCTGACGTGGTTTCTGCTGCAGCTCTGCATGGGGCTGGGGTTTGGTTTTCCTGCTCCTTTTGGAGCCCCGGGAAGGGCTCGCTGGGGTTTTCGTACCAATTCAAATGCTTTCTGATTTTTTGATAGCAAATGTCCAGGCTGATGTGGGGCACACTGGTGGATAGCAAAATCAGCGTTTCCTTTGCAGAATCAGTTCGGGAGGAGTGAGTGGTTTGGGTATTAATGGTTTGGTTTGGGTCTTAATGGTTTGGTTTGGGTCTTAATGGTTTGGTTTGGGTCTTACTGATTTCTGACATTTATCCCTCACGAAGGCACTGGCAAACTTTCCTCCCTTACGGTTCCCAGCATACTGATGGGATGCGACAAGAGATGGTTTCTCCTGTGTTGTCAAAGAGGGAAGTTTTCCTCCCTCTTGCCCTTTTCTGGTTGGGGAAACGGAGTCGCTTGCAGTGATTTCTCCAAGCCACAGAGAAGGGAGCAGCACGGTGGGCATGGGAAGCAGGAGCAGAAAGGGAGGTTTCATGTACTGAACACGGTGCGTCCTCCCCGTACCTTTCCTGGGACCGCTCGGTTCTGACCTCTGCGTCAACTCGCAAAAAATACTCCTTAAAAATGGCTCAAACGTGAGGATTTCTGGCCATTTGCTACTCTGTGGTTTTAGGTGCCCAGGGGCCGGGTCTGAACTGCCTTCACAAGCCAGGTTTCTATTCTGAGCAGTGCTGTACGCCTGAAATAACCGGGATTTGTGCCGCTTTCTCGATGGGGAGCTGAGCGCTAGATGGCGAAAACGTGCCGTGGAAAAGCACCGTGGTCCTCACCCCGCCGTCCTCTCCCGGCTCTGGTTCCTATCATTTGCTGAAGTCTGGGGAAAAAAAAAAAAACAACCAGAGATAAGTTGGGGGAACGCGATTTCTCTTGAGCGCGGCTGCGACGTGGAGCCGCAACTCTTCCCTGACCTTGAGCGTCCTCGGTCTGGGATGTGATGCTGGTGCAGGTGGTTGGGCTCGGTCCTCCTGCTCTTTTCCTCCCTCCTTTGCCTTATTATCCTGCCAGCCCAGCTCGGTGGCTTGTAGCAAAGCTTTGCCGTCAGGGCTCTGAGGCCAGACAGAACTCATTGCCTGCAGTGAGAAGTGCTAAGGTGGTGGTGGGGAATGGGGAGCACTGAAGGGCTGGCTGGAGAAGGTGTCATGGAATTGTAGACTGTTAGGGGTTGGAAGGAACCTCTGGAGAGCATCGAGTCCAACCCCCCTGCCCAAGCAGGATCAGCCGGGGCATGTTACACAGGAACAGATCCAGGTGGGTCTTGAAAGTCTCTAGAGGAGACTCCACAGCTTCTCTGGGCAGCCTGGGCCAGGCTCTGTCACCCTCACAGCAAAGAAGTTCCTTCTCATGTTGACGTGGAACCTTCTATGCTCAAGTTTATACCCATTGTTCCTTGTCCTATTTCTGGGCAGTACAGAAAAGAGCCTGGCCCCTTACATTTGACACCCACCCCTCAGATATTTATAGACATTAATAAGACCCCCTCTCAGGCTTCTCCTCACAAGACTAAACAGCCCCAGTTCTCTCAGTCGTTCTTCCTGGGGGAGACGCTCAAGTCCCTTAACGATCCTTGTGCTTGGGGATATTCTCCAAAGCTCAGATGAAGCAGTGTTCAAACTCTGTGAGAGAGACTGGGGGGAAGCAGTAGGAGATGGTCCTGCTGCGGGCTGGGCACAAGCTTGTCCTGGGCTCCTGCAACCCCCTGAGTGGGAAATCACCTCTCACAGGCACCATTCCCTCCCTGCTCATCCCGGGGTATCTTCACTGTGTCCCCAGGCTGGGCCCTTAAGATGCTTCCACTACAAACGTGAGTCAATTCTCCCAGCACCACATCCCCGTGCAAAACACTGAGCATCCTTGTAGAGACAGCAAGGCAGCAGCATCTTCTCTCCTCCTTCCTCCTTCTCCTCTCCCATCTGTGTTTTTGGGCTCCTGGGACCAGGCAGGCACTTTGTAGCCTCGGGGGGCTGTCCCCTCTGTTTCGGGCACAGGCAGAGCCCCAGGCAGAGCGGGCTCCCACTGGTCAGCCATTTGTTTGCTTTCCTGCCATCAGGCTACACCGAGCTGAAATTACTTCTCATCCGAGCAGCTTCACCGCACGTGCGTTTACGACCTGTGCCTAAGGCATGTTCCCTCCCGTCGAGACTTGGCTGGGGCTCTTGCAGCTGCTTTTCCTCCCGATGCCAAGTCTGCAAGGAGTTTGTTGCATGCTAAACCACGACAGCCCATCCCAGCGGGGAGCAGGGGAGGAAGCTCTGGCTCGGGGAGGGCCGTATGGCCACCTCTTTGTCCGTCCACGCACGGAGCCGTCCTTCTCCGCAGCCTCTTCCTACCGCCGAGAGCCCTGATGCTCCCATCTCCCAGGGAAAGGAAGGGGTGAAGGTCATTGCAAACTGGGGAGCCAGAGGCATCCCTGCATGTTCAGGGGTGAGCTCAGGAGAGCCACCATCATCTCCGGGGCGTGGAGAGGCTGCTGCAAGGCGATGAGGTTTTGAGGGGGGTAAGAAATGAGAGCGGGTGCAGTGAAGGGTCCTGGGTTCCATGAAGTGAGGCAGGAGAGGTGCTGTGGTGATGAGGAGCAAGCGCATCCTCTCGTGGAAACGTGCCGGTGCCCAGGGAATTTTCTTCTCTGCTGTGGATTCGCCACAATCTGGGATTTAGATTTGAGAATTTCAGCTTTCTTGGTTTTAGGGTAAATCTCGAAAGTCAGGATGGAAACTCTCCTGAAGGCTCGGCACTTTGCAAACACATTCAACCCCTCTCCTGGCCCAGAGCAGGGCAGGTGACCCTGGGGTTGTTGATGCTGCAGGAGTGACACCGAGCAGCCAAGGGAACAAAAGCCAACTCGATGGGGACGTGGGGGCTTTTATCCGGGCTGAGTTAGAGGCACCAGCTCTATAATCACTGGCAAAAAGGAGATTAAGAAGGGGCTTCGTTGAGGGCTTACACATTTCTGAAGGGAATTGAGTGGATTGATGCCACGAGGCTCTTTGAGCTCGTGTCAGATTAGAGGAACAGGTGGGCATCAATTTAAGCCAAGACGCTGCAAAGCAGGACACTAAAGGAATTTAGGTGAATATACATATATTTAAAATATTTTCCTGTGTGCTGTGATTAGTTAATCTAAGTCATTGACTACCCAAGGCAGCAGTCAGAGTAATCAGTGCAAATGACTTTAAAATGAAGCCAAGCTGGTAATTAGGGATAACAAATGTCATGTCAGGAAAGCGGTGACTTGGCTCAACAGCACTGGAGCTTTGCAAAGGTTGTCCGGACCCCGTGTCCAACCAGGGAGCAGAGAGGAAGAGTAGGAGATAATGGCACTGCAGGGAGCTGCTGATGCAAAGGATGTTGGGTCATGCTCATAGTGTGCCACTTCACCTCTTCATGTGCTGCCTTGGGGTTGATGCTCCCTGACCACCCTTATTGGGTGCGATGGGACCTTTACCTGGAGAGGAAGCAGGAGGCTGAGGCTGTGCACGCAGGAGGCTGTGCACACAGCCAAAGAGCAGCTGAGCAAATCAACTGAACCACAGAGATGACTTTTCACTCGCCATCAGTATGCTTCAGCGTTAACATCAGCGGGTGCAAATCCGCGATAAGACATCTGACATGCCCGCAAAGCTTAGCGCCAAATCTCCGCCGTCTGTACTGGAATGCAGAGCAAGTGCAGCCCTTTTCTGAAGGGAGGGCCTAGTTTTGCATGTTTGTGAAGTGCACAGCAGGGCCCTGATTTCAGCTGTTATCTCTGGGGCTCACTGGAACAATAACAACATCTGAAAGCGTGGAGTTTTGCAATGAGTATTTTCACAAGGTCTCTTCTGGCCGCGTTTGAAATTCTTTCTTTCTTTATTTATTTATTTGAAGTCGCTCCGCGAATAAATTTACCACAGACAAGGGAAAGAAAAAAACCAAACCACAAAATAAAAAACAACAAACCCCACAAAACCATCGCCGGCCCCCCTGGAAAGTGTCACCTTCACAGTGACGCCGACCGTGGCGCTGACAAAATCGCCTGTCGGGGTGACGGGCTGGCAGATGGCAACCTCCGCTGGGACGGAGCAAACGAGCAACTAGAAAATCCTGCAAAGAAACCGTCAAAATAACCCTCAAGCTCCCCAGTAAGGAGAGCGAGGGCTCTGGCTGCGGGGAGGGATGGCCAAGGGACCGCTGCCGGAGCGGGTTCCGGGTGTAACGGGCTGCTTCACACCCTCCCAGCTGGCATTTGCTGAATCTCCACGAAGCCCAACCACCTTTCCAGCGAAGACAAAGCTAGAAGTAGCCTGGGAGTGGGTTTTTTCCTTCCTTTTCTTCTTCCTTTTTCTCCGCCTTTGCTCTTTCCCTGCCCGTGACACCAGCAGACATCTGTCTAATGAATTTGAAGGCATTTATACTGGCCAAAGTGAAATGTATGAGGCTGATCGCCTTCATCTTATTACCTCTAATGGGAGCCCGCGCAGATAAATCCTCATGGATCCTGATGGAAACTTACCTTTAAATATCTGGCGTTCAGGGTGAAATATGGTAATGCGGAGGCCAGGGGAAGGGGGAGGCACACGCAGCAAACCACGGGACTGAATTTGCTCCTCCGGGGATGCTAAGAGTGATCTCGGTGAGATCAAGTCGCGGAGGAGGAGACGGCGGCTCCAGGTTTGGGTTGTGGGAGATGGGGCTTTGGTGGCTGCCTCGGAGAGCTGGTCAGGGCTTGGGCTTGACCCTGCAGACAAGGAAGGAGATGCCATTTCCCAAGGCTGTCAGAGCTACATCTCTGATGGTATTTATTTACTTTTCCCCACCCCTTATAAGCCCTGAACTCATTGGCTAATTAAATAACAAGTAGCTATTAAGTCTATGCCCAGGACTAAGGTTTAATAAGGCAGTAATAGGTACTGTGCATTCCTACGTCTGTACCCAGCCTTAGGTGGCAAACCTCAGCCCAGGTGCTCTTTAAATAATCAATAGTTATTTATTAAACATAGAGCAGCTATCCAGCTAAACAGAAATTAAAGTCCTAGCTGGGAGATGAACTGGAATTTAAAGTATGGAAAGAGTTAACGGTCTAGCACAGCATGCACTGGGGTCCTCCAGTTCTTTATCTTAACCCTGCCAGAAAGTTACTGTTTTTAGAAGAGCCCCCTTTTCTCTGTGGACTTCACCAGAGAGGTGATGCCCAACGATCTGCGTGAGCGGGGGGTAAAATACCCCAAATGAAGGCAGCAAATTGAATCCAAGGGGTGACTGAGAAACATTGGAACGTTGGTGTAAAGTGAATGCAGCTCTCAGCATCACCTTCCTGTACCTTGTCTTCACTTTCCAGCCTTGGAGATGTTGACTTGGTTTTTTTATGATTTTTTTTTTTTATTATGATTTTTATTTTTCTCTGAAGGGGGATGGGATGGCTCTGTCCTGCTTGCACTTGAACCAGATGCTTTCCAGCATCCGGGGACTTGCAGATATCACCCCATGGAGCAGCTTTCCCCTGGGTTTTGTCTTCACCGCTTATGTGAGTGGTCAGCCCCAGGCTGCAAGCTGGTTCCCAGCAGTGGCAGTAACTTCCCAGTAATTTCCCAGTCTGGCAGTAACTTTGCTGCAACTGGCTCAGCATTCCTCTATGGAAAAAAACAAACCACCAAAGAACAAAACAAGCAAGAGGGGAGAAAAAAACCAAAGGGCCTTAACTGCTGCTATTTATCCCTCTTATTTTCCATTCATCTTCTGCAGTTTCAAACACGGCCGACGCTCACCCGGCTCCATTAATGGAAAATAAAGGTCAGGGCTGGAGGCACCAAGCGCTGCTGTCCCCGTCTCCCACGCCGCGTGAGCACGAGGGCCACAATCTTTTCCATTTTCTTCCCGATCTGGTGGAAGCGAACAGGGCTGGACTGGCATCCCACCAGCAGCCCAGCCCAGGGATGGGGACCGGACTGGGCAGGATGGCTCCGTGGCATTTCTTGGTCCAGGCTGGATGTTTAGTAGCGTTTTCTTCTGAGGTGAATTTTGTGGCTGAGTTTAAGAACTTGTGGCTCTGCTCTGGGGATTTGGGATGATGCCGGGCAAGCTGCTGTCCCAAAACTTCACCTATCTCAAAATAACGTGATTAACTTTGCCCGGAAGGGAGCTTTAATGACGTTAAGGGCTAGAACAAGCCGAAGGTTATTTGCTGGTGTGCTGGTGGTTCCAGGGTAGGGCTCCTGGCTCCCTTTTCCTATCGAGTGGCCTCGGGGCTGTGTAGGGTGCCTGGGGCTCTGGCAGCCCCCATCCCAGCGCTCATACACCTCACGTAGCTCTTTGCTTTGTTGCCTTGGACCTGTGACCCTGCCCCAAGAGTGGATGCCGAATAAAACAGTCGGTAGCCACAGGTTAGCAGGAGCTGTAGCAAACCTGGGCGGGCAGCAAACCCTTACAGAGCTGGGGGTTTCTCCTCCAGCCTCCCACCAGCGAGGCGACTCACTCAAGGCAGCGAAAGTATCTTGCCTCGGTTTGTGGCTTTTTCTCCTGGTTTTAGCAATGTGTGAAGACAGCTCTTCAGCCTCCCTCTCGTGCACAGGCGCTGTGTGATGTCTCTATCAGGCAGTGGCTTGTGCTGAGCATCCTTCTGCGTCTCTGACCGGCTCTCCCCCCACTTCCCAGCTCTCTCAGCCGCTTCGTGAGGTTGCTACGTGACAAAGTCCTCCTTGCTTCTGCCCTCAGGCTCTGCATTACAGCTGTAACAGGGGTGAGGGAAAGGGGAAAGTCGTTGTGAGGTCGGATACAAACTCCATTGCTCTTTATTCCTTCCAAGGAGCTCGCTCATCAGGGTTTCCCCGAGGTCAGGTTGCTGCTGCTTTCTCATGTCCCAACTGCTCCTTGCACGAGCTGCAATGACCACCTCTGCTTGGAGACCCAGCTCCAAGGAGCTTCTCCAGGACTTCCCTGTGGTCCACGAGCCCCGGGGCAGCCGGAAACACTTTAGGACCAGCAGATCCTCTTGTTTGTGTTTCAAAGCACAGATAGAGTGGGACTGGGATTTTTGCCAGAGTCTTGCTAGAGGGAAAGTTTTCTCTGGCTCAGTTCACACAAGGAAGGATTTTATGTATGTATGTATGCATTTATTTATTTATTTATTCCCCTCTCTGCTTTATTCTGATACCTTTTTAACAGGATCAGCTAAATAAGCAGATGGAGTGTACCCGTTCAGAGGTCCCTCAAGGTGGAAAGCCACTGCAGATTAAAGTATTTTTTGTGCTCTCCAAAGCAGCTGTATTTTATATGCTGACCCTGTTTTGCTGATCCTATTAAGGGGTATCGTGAAACACAGCACCTCATGGCTCGATGTGTTTGGCTTTCTGTAAGCAGGGGGTTTTCAGTCGTGTTTCATTTTGGTGGATCTCATGCCTTGCTTCAGTCCCTGCCTAACCAGATCCCCTGACAGAAGGGGTCTCCTTAGGCTGGAAGGGGATTTCTATTAACCTGGGACCGGATTCCCATCAGGTACTTTGGGAAGCCTCATCCCCCACATCCCCCTCTGCTCTGCTGGAGTGGCTGATGGGCTGGTTGGATGGAGGGAGCTGTGACAGTTCAGGGCTCGGGGCTGGCAATGTCTTACTTCTGTTACTCCCTGTATGGGATGAAGATGCTGTGGGCAAGGTTAGGGGACCTGTCACCCTACCAGTGACTCCCCAGGTGCGTTACTCCTCCTGCCAGCACATCTGCATCCCTCCTGACTCCATTGCAGCCCTTGGCCTAGGGACTATGCAGCAGTTTTGGAAATCAGCAAGACCCAGTGGTGAGAGTCATGGATTTCCCTCCTCCCCTCATTTCTGCAGTGCTGAAAAACCCAACTGCTGCTGTGAATATTTAAAACCAGCCCTCCCACAAAGCCCTGGACCCAAGCAGCCCCTGAGCTACCCGTCAGCTCCAAAGGAGTCTGTCCAGGGACCCCCTCTCACGCTAATGAATAAGGACAGTAATTAATGATCATCATTATTTGTGTTGAGGACCGTGAGTGCTGTCACTGCTGACTGTGCCGGTGATTACAAAAGCCGCTCCGGCATCACGACGGTCAGCAGGAGAGGAGGAGGAGGAGGAGGAGGAGGAGGAGGAGGAGGAGGAGGAGGA
>JANVCC010000064.1:2432235-2444036 GCA_025345505.1 Todiramphus chloris collaris
AGGAGGAGGAGGAGGAGGAGGAGGAGGAGGAGGAGGAGGAGGAGGAGAAGTGACCATGATGGTCGGGGCTGGCCAGTCCAAAAGCACCCCTTGGTATCACCTTGCTGATCACAGGAGCAACTAACAGCAGGTCCCCACGGAGCTCCAGCCACCTCACCCTCCTCCTCCTCCTCCTTCTCCTGGTATCAATCAGCCCGTCAGAACCCACTTCCCCAGATGGGTCTCACTTTCTGTTCCATCTCATTTGACACTTCATCAGCTGTAGACGGCAGAGAGACATGTCAGCTCCTGAGATCCATCCCCTACCTGCCAAAAGGCTTGTGCTCCTTGGCAAGAAATGTGATTAGTCTGGTCCTCAGCGGAGATTTCTCCCGGCGTTATCTTGGGAAGAGGCAATAGCAGCGCCCATCCCGTTTCCTTCCCTAGCCCGGCAAAGCCTTGTTGCTTATTCTGGCCCAATGTAGAGGTGACATGGAGTTCTCTGTGCTTGCTGAGCTGGTCTGTGCACACATCTTGGGGTGCTGGTGCTGCTGTTCCTATGCAGAGGGGCTGTGTCTCTGGTGCAGGATGCAGAGGTGAGGGGCTGCGCTCCTTATGCACTGGGTTAAGCGCGAGACACTGCCCGCTGTGCGAAAATGCCAGCAGCATACCTGAGTTAGTGGTCAAAAGAAGGGCAAAACCCCTCTTTCTTTCTCACCCTGAACGTGGAGAGCTCTCCTGGAAGCTCTGACACCTGCTCGGTGCGGAGGGAGAGGCTGGGCAGCAGACGGCTGCCGGCAGATGCAGCCGTACCACTCCAGCAGCCTCAGACCTTCCCATTTCCTCCTTCCAAATCCTCTAGTAGCTGGAGAGATGCTGAGCCAGCCCCCAGACGCCCCCAGAGATGCTGCTGCTCAGCTCTGTCTGCAGCAGGTCCTCGCTCATGTGTTCCTGCTGCTGTCTGGGTGGCAGGGTCCTGTATTTCTCTGCCTTTCTGAGGCTTCCTACGCATGTCCCATAAACAGTAATGATGGGAATTATATTTTGAGGCCATTTGGAGGGAGAACGTAAAACCTAATAGGTAAAAATATGCTTCTCCATGCAAGTTACTTAGGAAATTAAACCCAGCCCAGCTTTCAGTGGTGTTCCTGTGGGTTTTGTGAGCCCCCTTTCCATGGGGCTGGTGATCCCAGGGCTTGGCTTTGCCCCGTGGAGCTGGGGTGCGATCCCTGGGCCCCGCTGCAGTCAGCTCGACCCAGGGGAAAGATGCTGTTGCTGGAGTCCTTGGCAGGTGGAGAAGCTAAAGGAGGTGAGGATTTAAGAGCCTCGATTCCTCCCGTTGCGTACTGGGGCTCTGACTTGTGATAATGCCCCCAGGCACCGACTGTAATGCACGTAATAAATTAAAACCAAAAATGTGATTACTTTGTCGCTCGGAAGACAAATGCGTGTGCCTGGGGAGTAACAAAGCATATTTGATTTGTTGTTGTTTTTACTATGTTTACTATTATTATAACTTATTCCAAATTATTCCAGTCTGAAACTGAGAGAAGGCTGTAGCTTGCAAGCTGCCTTGGAGAAGTGGGTTTTGGGGAAGGGAAAGGCAGATCCTATAAAGCTGGGTGCCATGGCATGGAAGGGTCTTGATTTCCTGGATGCTGGGGGGAACTGGGAAGGTCTGGATAAGGGAGCAGGGTTGAATGGAGCTGGTCTGTTCCCATGAGCATGGTGCTGGGGTCTGGTGGAGAGCCAGAGGCAAAATAGGTCACACCTTGTCGTTAACCACCCTTTTTGGGAGAGAAAGCTGCAGTGGAGCCTTGCTGGGTGCTTGCTCACCCTGGGTAACTTTCAACTCGGAGACAAGTCCTTGGCTCTGGGTCCAGCTTGTTTCTCCATCCCTCCCACCAAGCAGCATCGCTCGAGGAGCAACATGCTTCCGAGACCCTGCGAGGCACCTATGAGGATAACTAAAGGAGGATCTGCTCTTATTTTTTCCCCCGTAGGAACAGAAATCTCCGAAGAAAGCTCCGTCTCCCATCATTCCTGACTAGGGAAAAAAGAAATGGAGCTTCTAATACCCGTCTCCACAGGAACCTCTAATGCTAAAGAGCTTAGAGGCAGCGCTCATGACTTTGAGAAGAGTAAAAGCCTCCCTTGTCCCCTAAGCGGTGTCCGGCTCAGTGAGCCAGTGAGCTCTGATAACATGGCAGATGGGTATTTCCAGCATTTGTTTTGATGATGAAAGTGTACATTGTGCTCAAAGATGCCCCCAGGACACATTGTTCTCTGGATAAAGTGATGAAAATTAAAACTAAGTTTCCTAGGTCAAAAGGACGCTCGTTAAACCGTTCAGGCCTATGAGGAAAAAGAGGGGAGAGAAAAAAAAACCAGCTAGCAAAACCTAATATTTTCCTTAAAGGAAAGTACCTCTGGGGGAGCTGTGTGGGATGTTTGTTGTTTGCCTGTGCTGAAAAAGCTGGGTTTGGATGCTGATCTTGGTGTATCGGGTACTGAACATGGTCCCCGTGTTAGGGAGCAGGTTTGGGGCTGGGATGCTGGAGGAGCAATGGTTTGGTGCATCAACAGGCAGCGGGAACGCTGGGGGTGTGCTGGTCACTAGAGCTTATGGTGGGAGAACTATTGCAGGAACGGGATCCCAAACTGTCCCACCAGAATGCTACGAGGTGCGTGCTGCTCTGTGCTTTGCCAGAAACCAATGAAAAAAAAAAAAACAAAAGGCAAGTGAAGGCAAAATGCAGATTTCATGTAGGTTTGGATCCAAGCAAGGACCACGCGTGCTCCCCGCTCCTCCCGCGGCCGCTGGGCTTTCGCCTGCTGCTTTCCAACCCTTTCACTGTTCAAGAGCGAGCCAGGAGCCCCTCAAGAACCTTGGTGAATGGAAAAAACACCACGTTGCAGAGATGGAAATGCCAATCAGCGGGAGCTCGGGGAAGAGGAGAGCAGCGTGTGGCCTCTGCAAATGGCAGGAAAAGTGTCACAGTTATTCAGAGCCACTCGGGGCTTGGGGGGGGGGGGGGGGTTGCTTTAGCGGTTAGACAGGAAAAGTGGTCTTGGATTCCTTTTATAACCACATTATTGAGACAGCATGGGCAAATTGTTTCCCATCTTTGTTGCCCCAGTTTCTCCAGCTGTTCAAAATGGGAAGGATTTTTTCGCTGCTGCCTAACAGAGGTGTGAGCAAAGCTCGGTTTGTTCTGGCCGAGTGCTTGAGCATCTTTGGAGAAGCGATGCCACGGCAAGGCAGGTGCTTTTTGGCCTCAAAAGCAGAGTCACGGGCATTTTAGTATCATATTTAAGCTCTATACAGTTGTTACCTCATTTGAGAATATGCAAAAACTGTCCAGGCCACCCGTCAAATAATCAGATCTCGTTATTCACAGCATTTAATAGATCGATTTAAAAGAAAACTTGTGTTTTGGTAGCGACCTCTTCCCTCTCTTCCTCCCAGAAACAGCCCCAAACCAACGATCCTCGGGCTTATTTTCCTGCCTGTCTATTTTTGTGCCATATAAACCATGCTGTATCTCGCTGACTGCTTCTCCCCTTATTTGTTATTTGATTTGCCCTCCAGAGATCAGCCAAGAGCATCAAACGTCATTTTAGCTCTACCCTCTAGATCAAGGGAGAAGATTAATAGATGAGGGCTTTTATTGTGTGGGTCTGTGCGTGCCGGGGTGTAGAGCTCTCTGTTCTCCTTAAACGTTTCCTGTCTGGAATCAAAATTGCAACTCTCTGCCAAAATTCTCCCAAATTCCTCCTCTCTCCTCCCAAAAACCCATCAGAAATATGAATCCCCTCGGCGGCAAGAAATGCCCTGAGGCCACGAGGTTTGGGGTTTTTTTTTTTTTCATCCTTTTCTCCATCCTCCACCAACCCCCATTTATTTTCTGACATTAACCAGCCTCCTTTTGATCTGGAAATTAATTTCCAGATAAACTGGAGGTGCAGAAGCATGCACGGGGTGCGGGCATCCTCCAGCAGAAGCCTCTTTGCTGGCGACAGGTGAAACGATGCTGCGGGTTAAGCCAAATTCTGCCACCTCCCTGCCCCCCAGCAGGCACCGAATGCAACAAGTGCTTGTGGGATTAAGCTATTCTATGGAAAAAATAGATATAGAATGTGTTTGTATATATGTATTTTTAAATTTTATTTCCTTTGGGGGGTGGCAGGGCATTTATTCAGGAGCTGCACCCCTTTCCCCCACGGCAATGTTTCCAGTGCACGGAGCTCGCTCCCACTCGCTTCCAAAGCCAAACCAGTTTTCCTCACAGGGAGTTCCACTCTAATCCCAACTTTCCATTCTGCTTTGAAGGAAATCTCTATTCAGGGTGGTTAAGCACAAAAGCTCCAACAGGCAGATGCTGCGGGCTTAATAAAACAGGAGAAAAGGGCAGGGTGGGGAGTAGGAAAAAGGCTTTTAGTGTTTCCTTTTTAATCTCTTTCTATTTTACGGGCTGTGTTCACCTAATGAGAAATGCCTGGGGGCAGGACAGCCTTTCGACCAGACGTGTGCCCTGGGAACTTGAGTTTATTAACAGCTTGTGCCTCAGTTTCCCCTTTCTTCTGCTGTCAGTGGGGAGCGGGGACAAGCACTGCGTGCTGGGAAAGGGCCCAGGGACTGAGCACAGTCCTGGGGACGTGAAGCGGTGTCGAGATGAGGGATACAACCTGAATGTAAACCAAAAAGGTGTTTAAAAAGAACACCTCTTTCTTGATTTAAAAGTGGATTTATTTGTAATTCTCTCTCCCTGTATATGGCATATTAAGGATTTGGGCTTGCAGAGGTTTGGGGTTTTTTTTTTTAAGACATATTATTATTTTTTTTAAAGTGAGCACATGAAGGGAAAAAGCCACTGAGTTCACCTTTAAGGATTTATTATCATTTCTCTAGAGCTGGTATTTACTGGGGGTATTTCTCTAAGGAAATGACTGTCAATTATAAAAAATAAAATAATAATTAAAAAAAAAAAAACCCCAATCCTTTCTCCTGAAGCCAGTAACCTTGCAGAGTGATGGATTGTCTCTCTGCAAGTGGAGTTAGGGAGAAATGGAGAAGGAGAGGAAGAAATGTAGATACCGTAGTATACTCCAGGGGGTCAGGAAAGGGATATGAATTATTAAGTAAAATTAATAATTGAAATAATTAACAGCTGCAAGAGATTTTTTTTTGTCCATCCTCCATATAATAGGGTAGCGATGTTTACCATCAAGCTGTAGTAACCACTAGTAATTTGATGTTAATTAATTCATTGGCTCAGCATTCCAAGCATTTATGGGTGTTTTCTTTCCTTATAAATATATTAATAAGTTGAAGTAATTCCACAAAGTAATTTCAGGGGGGGGGGGGGGGAAATAAATAAAGAAAGTCCTAGCAAATGGCAAGTCATTTATTTTTGATCAGTAATTAAAATGGCTTCACTTCCCCCCCCCCACACGTGTACATCAGAGGAAAATGGGCTTTGTTCCGAGGAGCTTCTAATTTTTATTCTTCTTCCTCTGATGCGAATCGATAACATTTGCTGGTTGGGGCCAGACCGCTGCGCTCTCGCTCTCAGGATATTTTTTTTCCTTCGTAAGCTTTTGGAGTTTGTTTCCCAGTCTCCTTAAGACCAGAGGTTTTCCTTCCCCCGGTCCCGTAGCTCTGCCCCTCTTGGACACTTCAGGAGGGGTTGGAGAGAAGGCTCCAAACGATGTAGCTTTGGGATGGTGGCTTGTGTTTGGAGCAGATAAATTTGGGGATGCTGGATAGAGAGGAGCTGACTGCTCAGGAGGAGCTGAACCTCTCTAGAAGCCCTGCCCAGGAGGTAGATCCATCCAGAGGTAGATCCATCCAGAGGTAGATCCATCCAGAGGTGGACCCAGCAGCAGATCAACGGGGTGCAGTGGGGTTTGTTGCAAACCCAAGTGCTCTGCGGTGGGACTGGAGGTGCAGGGTGAGGATGGATGCAGGGATGCTTAAAGCGTGCGTGTGTCTGCCAGGGTGCTCTGCTCACCCCAGATATCCCTGATGGGAACAGTGGAGCTCTCCAACTCCTGTTCTTGGGTTCTGGTGTCTCCTGCTCATACGCATCCCACAGCTAAGCACTCTGTGTCTGATCCGGTGTGGTGATGTTGGCCTTTGGTGATGGCTCAGGAAAGGGTTGGTCTGGATGAAGTCCTCAGGTGTTGTGGCAGCTCTACAACATCTCAGGAGGACCAGGGAGTTCTTCTGGGGGTAAAAGTGGCCCCAGCAATGCTGAGCCCGTGATCCAAGTGAGCAACTGGTAGTCCCAGCAGGTGAGGCTTTGCTTAGATAAGATGCAGGTTTTGTGGAGCTTCCCATGGAACCAAACGCTGCTGTCCCTCACTGAGTGGAGAGGAAAAGTTGGGGTGTGTGGGGTTTGGAAGGGAACAGGGAGAGGTTGGTAACAGGAGGTGAAAAAAGAGCAGTGTTGTGGGGTTTTTTTTCCTCTGGGCTGAGCTCGGAGGCATCGTTGCTGTTGAGTTTGTGTGGGGCTAGGGATTAAACACGGCATTTAGTGCACGCAGAACGAGGCAGCGGCAAGTTAGAGGTGGGCAAAGGGGTTCCTGGAGCTGGGGAACCCCAAGGAAGAGCGGGGAGGATGAAGAAGAGCTGGGAGGATGAAGAAGATCTGGGAGGATGAAGAGCTGGGAGGATGAAGAAGAAGGGAGCAAGCAGGGAGAGAATAAGACGCAAAGCACAGGGGTGTGGGTTATGATAGATAAGGTGTTATTTTCTACTTCCCATCCACAGGCGATGTCGGGCCGAGCCCAGGAAGCAGGGCTCCAGGAACACGTAGCAGCCTCTTGGAGGACAAAGCCGAATGCCCCCCCATCCTCCTCCTGCCCTCTCCCTTTATAGCTGAGCTGATGTCATATGGTATGGAATAGCCCACTGGTCAGCTCAGGTTGGCTGTATCCTCTCCCCCATCCTGCCCCCCATCCTCTGGTGCCGTGTGAGCGCTGGCAGTGATAACACGGGTGTGTTATCAACACCCTCCAGCTCCAGTGCTGCAGGGTGAGGGCTGTGAGGGGATGTATTTCTGGCCTTACTGGTGGGCTAGGAGGCTGCAGTGTGGCAGAGATACCCAGTCTTGCGTTGGGTGACAGGGGCAGTTAAGGTGCTGAGCTGGAGCGATAGAGGAGGGAGTCTCGGGAGATGGAAAATGGGTGGGAGATGGAAATGGAAAGTGGGAAATGGGTTCCCCCCCTCCCCCCTTTTATTTTAAATTCTGTGGGAGCTGCGAGGTGCCTGGCAGCAGAGACCGACTCTGCTCCTGCCCCAGGGAGTGAAGGAGCATTAAAAGTTTGGAGTTAAACTGATGGAGCTCAGCTATAGCAGCAGACTTCTGCACATTTCTCCCACTCTGGGATTTGCCCTGTATTTAATTTTTTTTTTTCCTGACTGCTTTAGTGACTCTGTAAACGTTGTGGAGTTTTTGTGTATTTTTTTTTTTTTCCTCCCCCCCCTTCCTCCTAGATGAAGTGGGTTTGGATTTTATTGAATCAGTTTCCTCTGAGGATAGAGGTTGCGAGTGGATAAAACCTCTTTCAATCCCATAAAAATGCCGTCAGGGGATTCGCTTAAATTTATTTAATCCTGTGCACTTTATCGTGGTCACTTCATCATGGCAGGTAAGTGGATGCTAATGGATCCCTTCTTTTTATGGCCTGCAGCCTCCTGGAATTAGATCCCCCAGCTGCAAATCTCTTGTTTGTGGTTGGCATTTTATCTTCTTTCTTTTATTTGATTAGCAGAGGCGGGGAGCGAGAGGCAGGGCGCCCGTTTCAGGGTATTAAGGCTGGGAGAGCTCATTGCTCTCATCTAGTCTGACCTTCTGGGTACCACCAGCCCACATTTCACCCGGAGGAGACACCCTGTGAATGTCAGGACGTGAAACGCTCCCTCCGTCCCTCCCATCCGAGCCCAGTGGGCCGGGATCTCTCGGTCCGGGGTCGTACTGCTGAAAAGCAGGGAAGGCTTTTGCTCTTCTCTGCCACGGCGATGCGTCAGGATTGATGTGAACGTGCCTTTTCTGCTGGCCTGATTCGCACTCCTCCAAACCTGACAGGCCTTTTTCATTGAAACGTTGAACTTCGTAGGCACTAAACCATTTTCTTTTATGAAGTCGAAGTGTTTGGATGCTTTCAGGTGAAGGTTGTTGAATCGCCTGCTCCATTAATGCTTTTAAAACCGTGAGATTTTTTTTTTTTCCTTTGCTGTCACAATTCTGCTGTTTTCCGTGAACCTGCTTTAGTATTTAGTTTCAGCTGTGAAATCTGAAGTACTTGTCCTGTCTGGCCTCTGAACTTCAACTTGTGTTTGTCTGCTTGGATGCTGCTCCTGTAACCATGTGGTCCAGGCTCCCCTTTGCTTCCAGAGGGAGAGATGCGTGGGCTGTCCCTCGTGATGCTCCTCAATCCTTTTCCACCAGGAAAACAGAGCTGTCTGGGTTTAGCGTCGTACCAGTGATGATGGTGCGTGGAAATTCAAACCAACTTGGGCTTGAGTGAACCTAAGGGCTTCAAACTTTGAGTGTTGGGGCATCCCCACATTGTGATGGGGCTTCTGCCCTGTTCAGATCTGTCCCAGAGCACTGAAATACAACCTCGTGCAGTAGTCAAATGGGTTGCAAGGTCTTAACTCTAGCAAACCTTCACTGGGGGCTATGATGGGGAGTTTTTTGATGGCAAAATAACTCCTGAAATGCAAAACCATCGGTTGAAAAAAGCAGGAGCTGACTTTGAATTATGAAGGACCCCTATCGCCAGTTGCGGCGGAGGGAGGGGAGGGACGGGAGGGGATATTGGCGTTTGGGAAGTCCAATTATTTCTGAGCTGCAGACAGTCTTATTAACTTGGGCAGGAAATTAATTAGTCTAATTAGAAAACCTCATTAGAATTTGGTGAGGAGTCACTGGGGGAGATGACAGTGGTGTTGGGGAGAGGGGGGTTGTAGCTGGGGAGTGACAACAGCAGTGGGAGGGAAATGCAAGCGATGGGGGAGCCGGTCATATTAATGGGAGCACAAGGAGCCTGGGAAGAGATGGGTGAGAGGAAGGAAGGGATTGGGTTTTTTTTTAGTCATAATGGTGTAAATTTGGCAATTTTATTTTTATTTAAAAAAAAAAAAACAACCACCCCATATTTCTATATGCACACAGTCATATATATATGTATATATATATATAAATACACACACCTATATATGTATAAATATGTGAAGAGACTATAATGTGGAGGAGGTTTATCAGAAGGTTTCTGTGGGTGGTTGTGTTTATTTCTGGTACGCCGGTCCGTCAGCATGGTGTTTCGCTAGAAAGTGCTGGGTGGGTGGTTTTTTTTTATCTTCATGGATTTCTGAAGTCCTTAAAACATCTGTTCTGTCCTGATTCTGCAGTCCTTTAGCAGCTCGGGGAGGGAGGGAGAGGCAGAGATGCTCCTCGGAGGAGCTGTCTGGATAGAGATGCGTTTACTGTCTGTTAATAGAGGTGATGGACAAGGGGGGAAGGGAGTAGGATCCCTCCTCGGAACGGATGGGGTGAAGAAAATTCATCCCAGGCTTGTTGCTGATGGGGTGAGAGATGCTGCAGAGCGGGATTTGGGACTGGGCCTTTTGGAAGGAGTCTTGTAGGAGATCAGGAAGAAATCAGCTTTTTACTCTTGTCCTCCTACGAGCTGCTGGTTACAAAAGCAAGCGTGCTTTCACCGTGCAGCACGTAGGCTGGAGGTAAACACGCAATGCTTGGTCTTTTAGAGTATTATCTCTCAAGAGTGTTAAGGCCAGAGATGGGTAAACACCAGGATCACAGAATCATAGAATACCAGGTTGGAAGGGACCTCAAGAATCATCTGATCCAACCTTTCTTGGCAAAAGGCTTGTCTAGGCAAGAGAGCCCAGGATCCTGTCTGGTTGAACCTGAGAAGTGTCCAGTGTTGAGGACTCCACCGCTTCCCCAAGGAGATTATTCCAATGGCTGCTGGTCCTTGTTGTGAACAATAGTAGGCGGCCTCCCTAAGCTGTCACAAAACCCAGCAGCCAACCTTCTGGCATTAAAAGAGCTCCAAAAACTAAGGCGAACCACGGATTTGGATCAACCCGAGCTCCGCAGCATCCAGGCTCTCGGACCGATCTTTGGGTCGCTGCGTTCCCAGGCTGAAGCGATGAGCGGGTGTCGCATCCATCGTGTTTGCAGCACGTCTGCCCCTCCACGGACCTCAGCCTGGGGCCGAAAGCTCCTGCCTGTGAGTGACCTTGTGGGGTCGGGCAGCGGCTGAGCCGACTCGCCGGCCTCGCAAGCTGAGCGGCCCCCGGGTTTTCCCCAGTGCCTTTGCTCTGATGGCTTTTCTGCCTGTTACTGAAATAACCTGTCAAGCTCAAGCTAATAATGAGCCATAAGTCAGATTCTCTCTGGTAGGTTGCCCTGGGTGTCTATCACAATCTTTAGGGGTGACCCAATTATGATAATTGGCCAATCTTGCTACTGGTGTTCAAAAAGAATTGCCAAACAAAGGAGGAAGAAGAAAAAGCTCCTTGGAAATTCACAGAAAACCCAAATATAGATTTTTTAATTTTTTTTTTTTTTTCTAGACCACTTTTTGGCATGAGGTGCCTTGAATATCAACCTCCTCAGGCTCTGCTCTGGTATCTGCAGAGAAGAGCAAAATAAACCCCCCAGGATCACGTAGGGGATGCTCCGCTCGGGTGCGAGCATCGCTTCCCCCATCCCCAGGATCTCCAGCAGCCCGGAGCTGCAGCCGTTTGCTCGGCTTCATACCCAAGACTATGTTTAGAGCAATAGTTTCACTCCCACTCAGTCATAAGACCTTGATTTTGCAAGAGTATTTCAGATGATTCCGAGGTGGACTCAAGGGGCGGAGGGAAGAGGAGTGATTTCTTTCCCACCCAGCTGCCCACGACATGTACCTTCAGTTAGTCAGGGCAAGATAAAGGGAATCAAGACAATTTTACCCCCGTCCTTGCTCCCCCCACCTCTCTTTTTCCCACGCACCAGCCTCGTGTAGTGCACCGGTATTATTTCTGCATCAGAATAATAACAATAGGGAGAGAACACGCTGTTATGACTGCTGTGACCTCCTGCCCGGTGTGCTCCGCCGGAACGCTGCTGGAATTGCAACTTGGCACCGATCTTCTTAGCGAAGGATCGCTTCTGGCTAATCTATAATTTACAAAACACACTCGGATTCATTTTTTATGGGCTGTTTTGATATGATGCCATTTAAAAATTGGAAAGGAACGACGCACCTTTTAAAAGGTTGCTCCTGATTCCACTTGCTCTTTTTTTTTTTTTTGGGAGGGGGAGGAGGAGGAGGGCATGTTATTTTTCTCGCTGTTACCATCTGACCAGACAAAAGGAATTTCTTATCGCAGCTTTCTGGACCGTTCCCCGCAGCGCTGGGGACATTGCCTCGTGTCACACCTCCACCTCCAGCATCCAAGCTGGATGTGCTTGCTGCAACCCTCTGTGTATTCCTCTTGGCTTTTTCTCCCCCTCTTGGCTTAGGAAAAATCTTTTTCGCCCCTCTCTGGGCTTGTGATACATATTTAGAAGCAGGAAAACGATGCGTTTGTGCCACCTTCTGCTTTTTCACAGGAAGGCTGGGCAGGGAGGGAGAGAAGGGACCCCAGTGACACCCCCTGGGTGATGCTTGGACTTTCCAGCTGTATCATCAGCTGGTTACCTGCTGCAGCCTCCTAGGTCTAGAGCCCTGAAAACTCCCAGAGCAGGGGTTGATATACCAAATGTAAGGGGATATAAAGCTCCCGATATACCAAATGT
>JANVCC010000064.1:2445122-2483436 GCA_025345505.1 Todiramphus chloris collaris
GATGTCCCATTGGGTGGGGGATGTCCCATCGAGTAGGTGATGTCCCATTGGCTGGGTTGCAGGGAGATGCTTGATGGGGAGGCGAGCGGGGCTTTGCAGCTCCACACTGGGGTCACATACACAGCCCATCGATGACAGCTCGGTCACCTACAGTGGTGTAGATGGATGCAAGGGGGTGTTGGAGCTAAAAGATGGGGTGAGGTGCCCCAAAGCCCTTGAGGAAGGTGCATTATGGGGACAGAAGGTGGTCAGGAAGGCAAGGCAGATTGATGTGCCAGCTGATGGGATGTTGGGCCCCGTTTCCTTTGGGACTCTGCGATCCCAATTACTGGGTTAAGAGGCATCAAACTCGGTGCGAGGTCTGAGGAGGAGTGAACCAGGCTCTGGGGAGGAGCACACGAGTGAGGAGCATTAAACAGAACAAAACTGGGAATGAATGCTGCTGTTACAGCGCCTGTCACAACTGCTCACCAGTTGAATACTGTGCAATTTCAGAAGAGAGAAACAGCTTTCAGTGATGATTTCTTTTTTCTTTCTTTATTTTATCTTATTTCTTTTTAAAGAGGAAAAATTTCCATGCTCACGATGCTTATCTTCCGTCTTTTATCCCTTATGTCAAGGTGGGGAAACTGAGGCAGCATATTGCCCACGCTGTGGGCAAGAGCTGGTGTGGGCTCCAGCAGCATCGCCCCATTTCCTGCCCTCAAAAGCCTTGGGAAGGAGCTGTGTGATCTTATTTTAAGAAGTCCACGTAGCCAGGACTCGCTGTGCAGTTAATATTTAGGTCAGCAGAAACTAATTCCTTTTAAAATCATAATATTATCATTGTAATTGCAAATGTTTTCATTAGGCACTCGCACTTGGGAGCCTGGCACATGCCGGCAAAGGGTTTTTGTTTCTCGCTCGGGTGTCCCAGCTGCTGAGAAATAGCCAAAAATACTTTGTCCCCCTTTACCCCTCAGCTCCAAAACCTCTTCCCCGGAGTCCTACCAGCCCCGTACAATGACCAGGAGTTGAAGTACCTCGGTAAATGCCACCGCAGCACTCAGCCCCAGTGCAATATGATTTATTTTGCTTGCTCTTTTGCACGACCTGCCTTCAAACAGGCCTGGCACCGAAGGCTGAGCGAGCACCCGGGGTGTCGGGGATTTGCGGGTGTCCCCCGAGCCCGGGCGAGGGGTGATGCAGGAGGGGTTGCCAGGCTGTCGTTTTCCTGTCGCCTTTCTGCCGCTTTTTAAAATGCACTAGCAGAGCAAATTAGCTGCTCTTAAGTGAGTTATTGTGACTCAAAGTCAGGGCTTTGCTTCCCAAGAATAAAACAAAACTCTCTGGAGATCCGGGCTTAATACCACCTGCCTGGAAGTCCTGATAGGGGACTTAACACCGAAATGAATATTCATCCTTTGTGCTGGGAAGTCTGATCCCCCTCCCCATCTCCTGGGGGATTACAGCTCTGTCCTGGAGGGGTGGCACGGGTGACAGCATCCCAGACCTGTCTGTCCCCAGATACCCACATCGCAGGGCTGAAGTCCCGATTTTTCAGGGAGATGCTGACTTGGGTTGGGACAGGGTAGAAAAAACCCCGCCACCTTCCCCGTGCTGCTCACTGCTTTCCAGCCTAAAGACCCAGCACTGAGAGCTCAGGCCAGGCTGTTACTTGTGGCCATCTGTCTGTCTTGTCTGTCTGTCTGCAATATCCTCATGAGCATCCTGGGTTTGTTGCACCTTCCCCCCGGGAAGGACCAGCTGCGAAGAGCCCTGCTGGGCAGGAATTGATCCTCCAGCTGGAAATACCAGCGAGAAAGCTGCAGGAACCCGGTGCTGCATAGCAGAGCTCCGTGCTGTCCCTGGCTGGGGCTGGAGAGAGCTCTGCCAATCCCCGTCGCAGCCCGTGGGCTTCGTTAAGACCTTGTTTAAAGAACATTTTGGGGTTTGTGGTGGCTAATCTCTCCCGTTCCCTCAACGCCTTGTTGCTCAGCAATATCCGCCGGGGATAATTGGGATGGTGCTGGGGCATCTCCCACCCCCCTCGCCAACGCCGGAGGATTTCAAGTGCAGGGGTTTTTTTTTTTTGCCTCGCGCGTCAAACGGCAGTTTTCCTCGCCAAAATCACAACCTGTGCAAACTCTGCCCTAATCAAATCTATCAAGGCCCAATTTAGGAGCCTAGCTGCTGTCTGTTTATCAGGGAAATGGACTCGAAATTGGCCCGTTTAATGGAAACCCGGCTCTCACACAAGTGCCTGAATTAATGGCAGTGCCTGCTGCGAGCCGGCGAGTTGGGCATTTGATTCCAGTTACAGGAAATTGCCATAATTTCTGCTCCGCGCTCCTCTCAAGTGATACTAAGCATTTATCTTCCCCCCCCCCTTATTTATTTATTTTGGGAGAGGAGGATTGTATTGTATGTGGGCGCTTCTCCCCTCCCGAGGGGTTGTCTTGTTATCATGGCAACACCTGCTTTGCAGCAGACCTTTTGTATACCGAAGAAGGGGAGATAGAAGGGAGGTCTGGAGGAAGAAAAGAATGGTTCGGAGGGAGAAAAGGATGCAAATAAGATCGTGAAGGGCCGGCTGCGGAAATGGGAGCGTCGACGCGTGGCTGTTGGGTGCTGTGCTTCTCCTCTGTGATCCAGCCTTGGGTAGCCTTGGAGATGTCTGCTGGGGCTGGACCTCCAAGGAGCACCGGGGTCCCCAGGCTGGCATCCCTGCGGAGCATCCCCGCTCCTGGGACCTCGGAGCCACCCGACAAAGCAGCGAGGGTGGCTTCTCCTGGCCCAGCTCCTCGTCCCGCAAGCAGGGAGGCATCTCCTTGGGTGACCTCCTGGAGAAGCCGCTCTCTCACACGCAGCTTTGCCGAGGGAAACCGGCTTCTTAATTTAGATGCCTGAACACAAGTGTGTAAATATCCCGCCCCGCGCTTCCGATGCTGTGGGTCTGAACTGTTTATTTTATCAGTGCCTGAAGGTCAGACTCATCCCCCTGGATGCTCAATTGGGTTTGGTGCTCTTTTTTTCCACCCCCCCCTCCCCTTCTCTCCTTTCCTGCTGGCAAAGGTTACTCAGGGAGAGTGAACTGTTGGGGGCCCGGCTCTAAACTGGGGAAAATATTGAAACTGAGGGAGGGCTGCGAAGATGAATGCACGGATGTTTGCAAAGCATTTAACACTGTCAGGAGAAGCACCAGAGAGAGGCTGAGGAGGAGGTGAATAATTTTGTCTTTGCTGTGGGTTTGAACAGAGTAAAATAAATAAGGCCTGGAGCCACCCGAGCAATGAGGACCCGTGCGCAGCCTGCTTTAGGATGAGGATGCTCCGAGAGCTCTAATTAATGCCTGCCCTAATGTTCAAGCACTTGACTCCTCGACCCTCGTGCTGGTCGCTCTGCATGTCCTAGGCTTTCTCTATCATGCAAAGCAAAAAGAAGGCCTGGAATTCTCTGGGCACAGGATGTGTCTCTGGGTGTTCAGTGACAGCATGGAGGAGGATCCCACGTATCCCAGTGCAGTAGCAGAGGAGCTGCTGGTTTTTCCCCTTGGGTGTCACTCTCCATAGCAGGCTCCATCTGTAAGACCCAAACAAGAGAAGTCAGTTTTTCTCCCCACTTTTTAAAAATTATTCATCTAGCTGTTGTTTCGCTTGGGTTCGGTATGGCACAGGATGACTTACCCCTGCTCAAGTGAGGATCCTTGTGTTTTATCCAGACCTAAGCCATGCAGCCTTCCTTGGCAGAGCTGTCAATTTTCAGAGGCAGCCCTGGCAGCCAGCGAGCAGGGTGCAGACACCAGGAGAGATGAGTTTCTGTGTGTATGGAGGGCGTGAGAAGCTGTTGGCATCCCATCTGGGGAGGGAAGGGGTGCCAGAGTGCAGCCCAAAGCCCTCGAAAGACTTGTTTTGATCGTTTGTGTAGGAGAATTGCATGAGGTGCTCCTCTTTCCTCCCTGAAGGAATATTGTTTGAGGAAAGGATGGCAGTGTAGGACAGCAAGTAAAATAGGAAGGAGTCGAGCCTACAGGTGTGCGTCGTGAAATCTGTAAATAAGGCTTAAAAAAAAAATAACAAATGCATGATATGCAGCTGCAAAGTTCCTAAATGGGCTAAGGCAGCACGTCCATCAGCGTTAGCTGCCTGCCAGCACTGTCAGGTCCCAGCAACAGTGGCTCAGACCTATGTGGGTGGCTCAGGAAGGGGGAAAGTGGGACCTCGATCCTGGTTTTCCCATGGGAGAAACAGGGAAAACCCCTCTGCAGTGAGGTGTGGGGTTGGCAGCCAGGGGGGAAGAGATTGGTCTGTGGGCTTTGAGTGCCTGCTTGGGTTTTCTGCTGGTGTGTAAGTACTGGCGAGCCCTTTTGGTGCATGCAAATAGCCCTTTTTGCTGGAATAATGTGTCCCCTCTTTGCTCCGGGGGATCTGCCAGCAGTTCTGAGCAAGGTCTTGGCCCTTGCGTGGGTGTGCACGTCCGTGAGGATGTTGGCACCTCGCTCGTGCACCACTGAACCCCGTGTTTAAGCAGCAATTGATGCCGGGGTTGAACGTTGCTATGCACTTAAGAGGAGGGACCCAAGGGATCGTTAATGCCTCGGCATCCATCGCCAGCAGAGATGCCTAATTCAGGGCGTGCTCCCCAGGAGGAAGGTTCCAGCTATCTCTTTCTGCCCTCTCTTTGCCAGCCGGTGCCATCCTATGATCCCAACTGACCTTCTTAAAAGGGATCAACTGCCTAAAATGAAGAGATGAAGAGTAAAGGGAGGAGCCGAGGACAGGGAGGAGGAGGAATGAAATTAGGAGGAGATATTAATAACCATGTTAAATATTTATCTGACCTCCTTTCACATGATCCTTTTTAATGGTGACCCAAAAAGCTGATGTGCTAATATTCGCTCTGGCTCTCTGTCAAAGGCTTCAGGTTTGAGCAGGGGAAAAAAGTTCTTTCTCACCCACCCTGGGAGGAGTTGTTGGGCTATGGGAGGGATTGGGGTTCCAACTGAGCCTCGATTAAAAAGTGACACCGCTGATGATAGGAGCAAATGTCCTTTGGGAAGAGGCAAATAAAAAATTTTACAGAAGGCTGATGGATCAAAGGGCTGGGGAAAAAACTTGACAAGATCTCTGGGACTCACAGTGGCTTTGTCTGGCAGAGTCCCCAGCATCTTTGCACATCTCCCCACACAGCCCATGTCTGGCACAGATCGGCTTCAAAAGGGTAGCCCTGAGCCAAATGGCACGAGATCCCGAGCCTTCCGTGAGCCCGGGGCTTCTCCATCTGTCCGGGCAGTGCTGCTGGTTTGCACCCCAAACCCTGCCCTGCAGCTGGGAGATCCTCAGGTCTCTCCTACCCCACTTAAAAAGACAAACCCAGTACAATTTATTTGGAAAGGCAGCCTCTAAATAGACATTGTCTGCAGAAAGGGACTCTGATCACGTAGAGCCTTCCTCCAACCTTGATATTGCCCATTCTGACTGAAGGATTTGGAGGTTTTTATTATAATTTATTTGGATTTTATGATAAATATATATATATTTTTAAGCAGTCCTGTTCTGAATGGCTCCAGGCGTTTTAAGCTCTTGCTCAGGGTAGCATCGCTACCTTGAAAACTCAAGCTCAGACCTCGGGGACCAGGAAGCATCATCAGCTCAGCGAATTACAGGCCATGTACAAGTCATTAGCCCGTTTTCCCTTCTCTGTGCCTCAAAACATGTTGTTCATGAGTGCAGAAATACGTGCTGCGATTCGACCCATCCAGTGAGAGCGACAGGTCTTGGATCAGGGCTGTGGTTAAGTTCTCTGGGGCAGGTCTGAGCTGCTGTGCTGGGGAAAATCAGCACCAACTTGGTGTCATCTTAACATCTTTCCGATCGCATAGTCGGTGCTTTTCTGTTTATCCCTTCACTTTCTTTCTCCCTTCAGCTCCTGAACTGCGGGGGCATCGTCTGCATCCAAACAGGTCCATGTTTTCCATTGGCTTGCCTTTTGCTGCTGAAGTGCCTGCTGTGCTTTTTCTCTTGTTTTGGTGGCTCAAAGCCCCTGAAAAGCCCTTGAGAGCCGGTGTGAAACATCCTCTCATATTATAGCGTTTGTCTTTTTTAAAGGAGACTGAATTCATTAGAAGCAGGGAGGAATAGAGTAGTGGGGTTTTTCTCATCTCTCCACCATCAGCCCCCTGGGACGACACCCTTTCAGTTGGCTCCGCCAGACCCTCTGAGGTATAATTTGTGTTTGCAATGTAAGCGGCAATTAAGCAGCGGCATCGCCTCCCTTGGCCTCTGTTTCCCCTTTGCAGGATGGAGCTGATGGCACTTACCCAGCTCCGTAAAGAGCAGTGGAGGTCTAAACGGGGTGACTCTTTCACTCGCTGCCACATCCTGGGGAACCAAGAAGCATTTTAGGAGGATAAAACCCGGGGGGGGCACGTTAAATTAATGGAATCGGGGATAAAAAGTAGCGTTTGAGTCTGGGGTCAGAGCACAGCGCAGCACAGGACTGTGTTTTCCCAGCAGGATGGCTGCTTCCTGGATCTGCTACAGGAGTGGACCTTTTACAATGAATTGCATTTATTTTTAAGGCGGGGGGAAAGCAAGATTCTTGCATTCCTGAGCTTGTCCTGGATGGAGAACACCTCTGAGAGTCTCTCGCAAAGTCCCTGTCACCGCCGCCGCCGGCAAAACCGAAACACGTTTAATCTTGCTAAGTGTAATCTTGTTGCAGAACAGGAAATTCTTCGCTGGTCAGAGAGGATATTAAGATGCCTGCTCTGAAAAGTGTTTGAAATTATCATCATTAATCTGGAAATGATTATTGCTTAGTTCAAGCTGAGTAACGTGAAAAATAAAGTTAACCTGAAGTGTATATGGTGAAAAGTAAATTGGATTTTTTAAAAAGCTCTCGTTTTCCTAATGGAAGATAAGATTAATAGCACAGCTCAGGAATTCAGAGGAAAAAAAAAATAAAGTGCACAGCTCCAAAATTTAAAAGCAACTGGTGTTTAAGATATTCAGAAACCTCTCAGTCGTAGAGTTTTCTGTCTGGTGCGCTCCCAGCCCTCGCTTTGTGCAAAATCAGATCTCTGTCTGAAGAGCCCCCCGAGTCCCTGATCACCCAGAAAATAACTGTGGCCACCCAGATAAAACAGTTCTGCCTTAAAGTGGCTTTTCTGAGTGTGGGTAAGAAGTGTATTCTCCAGCTCCAGTAAATGGAGGGATGTTTTTAAACCATGAGACCAAGCTGTTCAGGACTGACCTCAACCAAGGAGTACTTGGGAATCCCAATCTGTGGGCCTGGGGCTTCCTCCGGAAGCTCTCTCTGAAGGTTTCTGGCATTACTAGAGCCTCCCTCACCATCATCTTTGCCCTGTTTGGGGTTATGGATGTGTCCTCCTGTCTGAGCTAGAGCTGCACTGTTGTCCTCGCAGTGGGAGCTGCGGTTGACTCCTGTTTCGGAGCCGAGCCAGCATCTAGCAGATGGAGGAAGCCACATGATGAAAAAGAGGGCTTTGGGGGGAAGCTTCCTTCCTTGTGTTGTGAGAAGAGAGATTTGAGATAATCTCTGATATTCTCCTCTTGCTGTCAGCCCTGTCTCAAGTTTGTTGCTGTGAACTCTCTCCCCAGTCTGTTTTTTTCCTCGCTCGCTCTCTGATTTGGATCTCGGAGAGCTGTCTCCTGCTGACACCCACTGATCTCTGATAACGCCACAGTAATAAATCCTGAGTTTCTTCTGCCTCCTTCCTCCCCGTTGGTGCTCCTGTCTTGCATGGCCCCGGTACCCATGGCCATGGGGCTGGCAAACTCTCATCCCCACGCGTGCCCCAGAGCCTGTGTTTGCGTTGGGAGAAGGTTAATGTCGATGGGGTTTCACAACTTTTTGATTTATTGGCTTTTGGCATTCATCACTCTTTTCTTTAAATTAAAACTCCCTCCAGATGGGGTCTCTGACACAGATTTATTGATCTGCAATAAAACCTCCCTCATAACCTGTACAGCTGCCCATTCATCTTTCAGTGAAGGAGGGATCATTTCTCTGTGGATGTCCCAAGAATGAAAGCAAGCTGCTAACTTTTTCCCTCTTCTACCTCCACCTGTCTGGTTTCCCCCTCGGTTTCCATGCCTCATCTCAGGTCATTTACAAAGCACCAGCTGGGAACAGCATCATCTCTGAGCTAGTCCTTGTGCCCCTTCTACCTTCAGGTGCCCAGAAGCTGTTGTGGTGACAGAAAGGCCAGCTGGGAAGGTCCCAAGGGATGGTACGAGCCGTAGGAGTTTATTTTAGATACTGCAAGTCCTAATGAAGCTTCTATCCCCGACTGTGATGGGGATGTGCGGAGGGAGGGTGCGATGGCAAGAAGCTGTGGCTTCTCTGGTGCAAGAAACAGCTTTAATTAGGTGCTGAAAGCAACTCCAGCAAGATAACTTGGCTGGAAGCTCTAATGATCTCCCTGTTTGTGACTTCTTGAATTCACTTCTGATTTTTTTTCTGTGCAAATAGCTCCGTTTCCTAACCTAGGAGAGACCCATCTGAAAACATTGTCTTCGGTGGTAATGTGATTTTGCTCAAGTTTGTTGTGATTGTTTTTTTAGTGATGTGATCACACTTTCCAGAATGGTTTCAATCTCAGGCTGGAGTTACTGGGAAGATTGGTTGTTCAGAGAAGTGTATCTACAAGAACAATTGTGTGTGTGTGTGTGCATGGTATAAAATATGACGTGGCGACGCTGAGTTGCTGCGGTTTCAGGGAGACTGACAAAAACCAGAAGTCCCTAGAACAGATACTAAAGTCTAGACTTGCTCAGCTGAACTCTTCTTCCTGCAGAAAGATGAAGTAGAGCCCAAAATTTCAGTAGCCTGAAGCCACCCCCCCTCTAATTTGCATTTCTGATGTGAAGCCTGGTCCCTGCCTTGATAGACCCGATACTGAACATCGACAGGAATCGCACGGCGTCGCTCGCTCTTTGGGAAGCAAATGGGATTAGGGAAGGATCAGTCTTTCTGACAAGTGAGACGGGGTGCGTGGGGGGGTCTCGGTGCCTCAAAGCACAGTGCTGCATGAAGCAGGATTCTGGTGTGTCTGGCTGGAGTCACTTGATGCACCGAACGTACCTAAAGATGCCGACCTGTGTAAGTCTGTCAGATGTTGGCCGTGCGCGTGAAGGACCACTTTGGGTCACCCTGTTGACATCCACCCAGGTCACAGTCATTCCCAAGAATGTCTTTCCTGACGCTTTGCCTAAACCCTAGAGATGGTCAAAGCTGAGCCAGTGGCTACTTTGAAGGACGGACGGGGCAGGTGGAGCTGAAGGAGAGACGCACATGCTGGTGGAGAGGTGACTGGATGGATGAGTAGACAGGAAAGACCTGAGAGCTTTGGGGGTGGGGGGTGTGTGAGCAGTGCCCACGGATAACTCAGGAAGAGTGCCAGCCTGGGTGGGGGCGACCAGGGGAGGATGGGCGAGCGTCGAGTCAGAAGGGAAGGCATCCTCATTTATCACCATAATCGGGAAGCCAGGCTGAGAAGGTTTTAATCACTGTGCACGGAGCTGGAATGCAGAGCAAGTTTATGGTTTACAGTGAGCGGACTGACACAGCTGATTGATGTCAAATATGTCATGATGTATATTGTAAAGCCAGGAGATTTAATGGTGTAACTCCATGGTAGTCTTGGAAGTGAGGCGCTGCAGAGCAGGGAGTGATGGATGGGCTCATTTACATGTAAAATTGCCGATGGCATTGACAGCGCTGGTATGCGGAGGGAAGATAAGAGGGAGACAGTGAGATTCGCTCTGACCCTGGTATTGAAATATTAAAATACAGCTGTAGGATCACCTGGACTTTGCAAACGGAGCGTCTGGCTGGGTGTGTTTGAGCGTATACATACACTTGTGCTCACGGTTATAATTATGTGCGCCGCGTGTCTTTGCGAAGGAGACAGCTCCGTGTAGTATCATCAACTCTTGGCTCAGGCAGAAATAGTTTGTGCTACTCCTACGTCCTCGGGGAGATCAACTCCCAGAGAATCCAGTTATTGCTTAGCTTTGGAGGAGCCTCAGTTCCAATGCTTTCAGGGGGTAGTGCTGCAGAGCAGAGGCAGCCAGGGGTTCACGCTGGTAACTGGGCTCAGAAGAACTCTCTCCAGGCAAGCGCAGGCTGCTAGCCCAGGGCTCAGCACATCCCTCAGCACAGGGCTGGGTTTCCAGCTCTGATGCACCATTAACCCAGTTTTCAGTGCACTCCCATCATCACTGCACCGTGTCAGGAGCAGGGCTGGGGTAGCTGTTGCCTTTATAACTCAGGATCTCCCTTCTAATTTTGGATGACTTAAGGGGAGGGTAGGGGGGGAAAATAAGAAAAAAAAAAAAAGGAAAGGAAAGAAGGAAAGGGAAAAAGAAAGGGAAAAGGGGAAAGAGGAGAGGAAAGAGAAGAGGAGAGGGAGAGGGAGAAAAAAGGAAAGGGAGAGGAGAGAGTTTTTCCTGCTGCAGTGATAGAAAGTGAATGTGGCAGAGCAGAGAGCCTGGCTGAAATAAACTGTCGAAGGATGTTTTGTTTTCATTACACCTGCTGCAAGCCCTTAAAATTCCGGGTTGCTCTCTGTAACGTGAGCCTCCATTTATTTCTTCAGGATAATGTGGCTAAGATTTGGTGAGCGGCTCGTAAGGAGCCTGGGGAAGGTCGTTATGAGAACCCTGGGTGAAGGTCGTTAGGAGAAGTGAGCCTTTTGCTTCTGGGTGCCAGTGCCCTGCTGCTGGAATGCCTGGAAGGGATGCAGGAGTCCAAGAGGTCAAAGACCCCAATTTTGGATGGTTTTATCAGGATTTAACTCTTCTTTGAACCACTCCAGCTAAAAGTCTATCTGCTGTCCCTCAGCCCAGGCACTGTACCTGTCTCTGGTGTTAATGACTCCACTGAAGCTGATGGACTTACCCCCAGTTATCTCTTGTAGAGGTGTTGAGGGCTGAGAAGCAAGGGAAGAGAAAATCTCCCTCTGCAGCTGCTCGAGCTGCCCGGGAAGGGGATGGATGGGAAAGGGGAGGCTAGAGGAGGCCCTTGCTCCCTAATGAGGGTTACTTACATGGCATTTACCTTCATCTACTTGGACCCTGTCACCTTTGATCCCATCCCTCGTTTCAACCTACTTGACAGTCAGCAGAAGGGCCTAAATTGGGACGTTTTTCAAAGGCAGGTTGACTAAGCACCGGTTGAGCTGACCCTGATCTAAACGCTTAAGAGGCTTTGCAAGGGATTAAGTGACTGTATTTTAATCTTGCCTCCTTGGTGGGGATGTGTCGCCAGTCCCAGCGCTCTGCCTCGGGTTGCAGAGTCACTCCCTGTCCCCAGCTGCTGATGCTTCCAGCACAGATGGACCAAGGGGAGCGGGACAAGGACGGTGTTTCCAGGAATTAACTTGAATTGCTCTTTCCTTAAATGAAAAGCCTGCTATTAAAATCATCCTTGCAAAGGACTTTTCTTTTTTTTTTTTTTTTAAATTTATGAGCTGCTCTGTCGTGTTTGGAGACAATGTATGAATTATAGAACAGCCTTACATCTGAGCCAGAGTTGGATGCAAAAGGTGCTCGCTTAGGGAGAGCAGTCCTGGAGGTGAGGAGAAAAGAATTCAGACTTTGCTGGACATCCTGAGCGCCTTTTGGTTCTGATCCCAAACCCTTGGAAGATGGTGTGAATCCCGTTTTCCGTTAACTCTCCCAGGCCCCAGAGGAGAGAGGCCTTTTCCGAGCAGCCATGGGGACTGAGATACCAGATCAGCAGAGCGAAAGCTGCCAGCAGCAGATGCTCAGGAAAAAAAGTAATAGAGACTTACACTGGAGTAATAAATTTTATCTGGGAAGCCGTGATGGGGGCTGCACAAACAATTATGCCAAACCCATCCTTACCCAGATGGGTTCCTGAGATAAAATCGAGGGCCCGCCAGGATTTGAAAGGTCATCACCTGTGGGAGAACCAAAAGGGTCACCTCTCTCCCCTGGCTGGGTGTTTGCCAGGGTACCAGCCCAGCATCTCCACTGCCTGTGGAACGGGGCGAGGAGGATGCCATGGGGAAGAGCAGCGCATCCTGAGAAGCGTGTTCATCCCTCCTTGGGGTTTGCTCGAACCTTGTGATGCTGCATTTTGGCAGGTGGCATTAAAGATGTCCCCATCCTCCAGGGGCTGCTGCCCTCCAGCAGCATCTGGTGATGGGGAAGGGTGGCTTTCCCCAGCGTGCAGCCGCCTCTCCCTTGAGAAACGTCTTCCCAACAAGGTCCCAACCCCGCCAGCTTCACCTCGGCTGCCCCCTTTGCCCTCCGCCACGTCCCGGTGCCAGCCAGCTGCCCCCTTATCCCTTAGTCGTGAAGTCGAGGCTACTTTTTGTTTGTTTATTTTAATTATCATCTTTCTCCCCGGCTCGGCGCTCCCGGGAGGGAGACGACGTCTGTGTTAATGGGATTATGCGTGCTGTTTGCTGATGTGTACGTGGTCGCCACTTCCTCTCCCTTTGAATTTCACCCAGATAATTGATTTCTGTCTCTTCCTTGGCACTTGCTTTCGCGGCGCGGGGTGTTATTAGTCCCCTTTTGTCTCACTGCCGAGCGACGAAGCCTTTACAAGGCAGCCCAAGCAAAAACAATTGTTGAATCTCTCGCTTTCCTTATTAACTAACAGGGGATTGCGGGCGGCACGAAGCCCTCGGGGAGATGTAATAACATCGGCGACGGCTTGGGAGCAACGTGGCTCCTTCCCATCACGAGAGGTTGGGTGGATTATCCAGGTCTCCATTTCTGGTCGTCCACCCACACTGACTCTGGCTGTCTCCTGTCCACCCATTGATCTCAAGATGCTGGGAGCTGAGGGGACCAAATCCTTCCTCGTTTTGCAGACGGGGAGCCGAGGGTGGGCTGAGAAGTGTGGCACTGCTGTGGATTTCTCTCCTGCCGTGCTTGGTCAGGATGTGATGACAGAAGGCTGTTGGTTCTTCTGAAGCTGGTACATGCTGATGTAGGGAGATGAGCCTTTCCAGGTGAACAGGCCCGTTTCAAAGGAGTACTTGAGCAGAACTAACAAATACAGGGGAATTTAAAGCGCTTTGCGAGCTTTTAAAGTATAATTGATTTGTTTTTAAAGGGAAAAAAAGTGATTTTCTGGCTCAAAGGAAAAACTGAAGCGTATCTGAATTTTTCTTCTCATTACTAAGCAAAAAAAAAACCAAACCCTTGAAATTTAAATATCATGTTGACTTGGGCCTAATTTTTACTTGAGTTTAAATAATTTGAGAACTCTGGGTTGTGAATCTTTCAGGGCTTCTTCCCACCCTCCTTCCCTTCAGTGGAAAGGGCAAAATTTTTATAGAGCAGGAACAGTTATTTTCTGCCCAACTTTTTTCAGACTGCAGAGATTTCCAGAAGAACATCCTGTCTAATGTCACACAAGCACTCTGAGCAGGGAGAAGAAATTCAGGAATAAAGAGTAGCTCAGCTCCATGGAAAAAACCCACAAATGAGTCTTGAACTAGTTCAGTTCCCCTTTGCTCTGGCATCTGGGCAGAAGAAGGTTGTCCTCCCCCAAAACACAGCGACCTGGCTCCTCTCTCTGCCCTCTGGCTCTTGGCTCTGGGTTTTTATTTGCGTAATTTCTCGGCTTATTTTCCCTTCCTATTGTCTTTTCTCTCTTGCCTTATTTTAATTTATTTTCTCTCACTGCCTATTTTCTGTTTGATTTCTGCTTTTTTTCTTCCCTCCTGCTCTTGAATGTGGCTGGCATGAATGAGTGATTTCTAGAAGTAATAAAATTGTTTAAGGAGAAGGGGGGGGGGAAGCAACATCATTTTCTGTGCATCACTGTGTAAAATGTACAATAAGAAAGCAGAACCACACTAAATGAATTATGGTAAAAACCCCAAATTACCAACATGCCAAATACTATTAGCATTCAGATTTGTAGAAAGAATCTATGCACTGAGGAAGCTTTTTGTATTGTATTTATTTATTTCCCCCCCCTGCTTCCTTTGTAAAGCAAATTCCAGCCACTCATAGTCGCTGGTTTGGGTGCCTCGAATGAATAACTGATAAAAAGAAGAAAAGCAAGACACGTTCCCCAGAACCATTTTTCACGATGTCAGGGTAGCAAGGTAATGTGTTACTTCTTGCAGGAACTTCAGATGTGTTCCTACATGTGAGCAAAAGTCTCATTTCCTTTGACGGGATTAATGATCGCTTATTCCACCGGAGAAGGGAGATGGAAGAGAATCGAAACTAAGGGGTCTGAGAATGAGAAGTTCTGTCTAGGAATTGATTTGCTGGCATGGACTAGCAGATCAAGGTAGGGCAGCTTTAATAAGAGGGCTTCCTGAAGGGCCGGGTGTCTTGTAGCATCCTCAAGGTCTGTGTTTTTATTGCTGGTAGAGCTTGGAATTAGTTGGGTGGCCCTGGGAGAGGCCACCGGGGCTCTTTGTGTTCAGTAGTCCAAACAGCTGAGCTAGGACACCTGAGACTGAGAGGACATTTTCCTCCTCCAAAGCATGTTTTATTTTATTTTATTAATGAAAATTGCTCTTGCGATAATTACAGTTATTTTTACTTGTATGATTGAGTTGGGAAGGTTGACGAGTTCAGCCAAGAGATGAAAACACTCTGAGTTTGGCCAACAAAATCATGTTGTCAATGTTTGCCCCCTGGGTGAGTTCTCTGAAGAGCAAAAGGATAGAGCGTGGCTCCGGCTCTCTTTGGTCGAAGCTGCTCCATTTTGCATGAATAAATATTTGTTGGGCCAGCAGAGATTTTATAGCCCATCATCTCGGGCACTCAGCCTGGATGGAGGAGACGTGCGTTCAGGTCCGTGTTCCAACGCGTATTTAATTATTTATCTGCAGCAGAATGGCTCAGAGAAGAGGCTGAGAGAAAGAGCCAGAGGCCAAGTCTGTAGCCTGATAGCTGAGATGTTTAGTTGCCAAGAGAGGCCGTGATTTTTTTACTTCTGCAGATAACTGGCTTTTTTAGGCTTCTAGTGAGTTTTCTGCTCCAGGTCTGAGCACAAAGGCTACTCTGGGTTTTGGAGATTGCTTCTGATAAATCGGGCTGGCTCGGGCATGGTGGCAGGGGACTGCTTGTATTTCTCTATATGGAACTTTTTCAAGCTCTAGAAAAGGTGGTGGTCCTTAGAAATGTCCATTTTTTTCCAAGGGTGAGGTAACTGTTTCCCTTCACGTTATCTGTTGGACCTCTGTGCTCCTCAGATGTCTTCCACCAGCTTCCCTTCTCACAGGACAGCTTGTACAACCCGTGTCGTGTCTGTCCAGGCTGACATACACCTGGTCTCCCAACCAACACCATGGAAAAGGACACACTTAGTGCAGGGATGCTGGGGCGTTTCTTTGAAGAGCTTTCTTCCTGCCTCAGCTGCCACAAAGTTGAGCTGAGGTAGCTGTCAAGCTTTGAGTGTCCTGGGCCAAAGGTCTGCAAAGGGTTTGCTTTATCCTAGTTCTAGGCATTTGGCTTCAAGTGAGTTAATTAGTAGATGAAATAAAATGAAAGGGATCTAATAGAGCTGTGACTTGCAGAGGTTTCTTCCACCAGTGCTTTTCCAGGGGAGATGTTGTGTAGCTTGTAACGAAGACACGCTCTGAAGTCTGTGTGTGGCCAACAGCCAGACTCTCATCCTTTGCTGTTAAGCGGGGAGAGAAAAAGGTCACCCTCATTGACCTTCCCCGGGGCAGCTCTTACACCAAAGGAAAGCTGAAGCTCCTTGACAGAAAGGCTGTGAAGCAAATTAAACGATAAAAAGTATTTGTCATTCCTTTGAGGCTCGTTCATTACCAATTTGCAGAATTATGCTGCTCCCCCCCCCCAAAAAAAAAAGAAAAATATCTGGGATAGTTGTAAATAATTACCCAAATCAAACCAACTGACTCAACTTCAGCAAACACTTTGGTTTAGGCATCTGTTTATTAGACAGTGGTTAGTAAGAAATAATGCATTCATTGTACAGTTAGTAATGGGAGGTTCCAACCTTCCTATGACCTTGGTGTTGGTACATAAATGAAAATAACTTCAGGGTGCAGGCTTGACCTAAGTTTGGAGGAAGTCTAAGCTCAACTTTAGGTTGGATCCTACCCCTGCTTCGATTGGAGAAGGAGCTAGGTGATCTCCAGAGGGCTCTTCCGACCTGAATGATGTCCCTATGAAAGACACTCTTTGTGTCCTCGTCAGGTTGCTTAGGTTTTACCCTTCAGAGTCAGTGGAAGGAAGTTTAAGCAGCTGAGAAAAGTTGATCTTTATTACGACCGTTCTTTGGTTTCTTCTCTGAGCGCTGGACTCCCGAATGAAAGCATCGAGCTGGTCAAGGAGAGCTAGAGAAGCATCCTAGCCAAGGCACAGGTACCACTTCCCAGTGACGATGCCCTTGGCGACTGGGCAGCCCCAGAGGTGACGGTGACTTCTTCCAGCCATCGTTGTCTTGTTGTAGCAGACCACGAACGTATGAATGCGTGTTCCTGCTGGGATGCAGCTTGAGGAAGGCCATGTGTGGAGTGCCGCGTTTTATATGAAACAAAAATAAATTCCCTCTTCACGTGGGTTTTTCAGACAGGTTGTCCTAATATATTAACTTCTGTCTGTGTTTTGAATACTCAATTTCACGGTGAAATGAGTTCTTAATAATATATTTACCACCTGGGAGAAATCTCCCAGCCATCTGGAAAGGAGTGGGGATTTAGTGCCTCCAAATGGAGATGGGGGGTTTATTTATTTATTTTGCTCAGATTTTCCCCCTCCTCACCCCGCAGAGGGGACCCAGAGGAAGCTCTGCTTTCGAGCTGACGACTGCAGCAGGTTTTTGGGCCTCTTGATCCCGTCTTTTACTGGTGTGGAGGCATCAAGAAGCATGTGGAGGTTCTCTGAAGCTTTCCAGGCTGGAGGCTGTTAAGGCAGCACGGGACATGTGCTCTCTACCAACCCCAGGCTACGATGGCTTCTGTCCTGGCCACTGGCACAGAGGAAGAGGAGTTTTGCTTGTAGATGCTGGCAAAGCCTTACTCTTTTGATGGAGATGTCAGTGATACATGACCTGAATCCAGGCTGGTTTGTGTAATACATCTTTTGAACTCAGGGAAAATGGAAGCCAGATGCAAACCAAGCTATCCCTTGATTACGCGGGGAAAATGGTAAATTCATCATCACTTGAAGTCTTTTAAACAAGACTGATTGTGCCGCTAAAACCTATCCATTGCATCAGCAAGAAGTTATCGGGGTTGATGGTGTTTGCCTGAGCGCAGGGGAAGAATCCTGCTGTTTGCTACAGGGCTTACAGGGTGAAATTGTGTGGCACGGCATCTCAGGCTGTCAGGTTTGATTGTCTCTTCTGGCCTTTGACATTGTGGATTGATGGCAACTCATCACGGCCTTTCTCTTGTGTCCTTACATCGCTTCCTTATGTGCTAAACCCTCATCTTTTATGTCGCTGGAGTATGAAATTCCCACGTGCCTTGGGAGCTCGGCCAACACGAGTCCCTTGCAGGCGAGGAGGAATCTGGTGGGGCTTGAAAAACATAAATTTTGTTTGCAGAAGTCATAGGATTAGCATATCCCGATCCCCTGCTTCAGCACTCCGCACAGGTCCCTCTTGTGAGACGAAAGGAAACCTTTTTGCTGTGGGGTTTTGCACAGCCCATGCGTAGTGCCCCGAAATCCACAGCATCGCTTGGGACGTTGCACGTGGCATCAAAGCAGGGGGAGCTCAGCGGCCCTCCCACCTCAACATCTCTTGAAAAAACGTGCTGTGGAAACGTCTGTAGCCTGGTGGATTGTAGCTGCCACAGTGTTCTCGTTGGGGGTGGTGGGGAAGGTCAGAAGAAGGCTCTAAAGCGATGGGGGATGCGGGGTTAGCGTGCACCCAGCTCTCTGGAGTCCCTGCTCGTGGAGTCTGTATGTGAAGCTGATGGGCTGTAGGTTGCCCTCCTTGGAGATGGAATAAATCTCTTTTGCATTTTTCCTGGCAAGGACAGCAGGTCTCAACCTTTTCTGCTGCTTGACTTGCCCCTTTGGGGGCTGGAGAAAGGTGGTGGCGGAGGGAAAAGGGTTGAAGGTCCCCTTTGAGGTTGAAAGCACTAAGGTTTTGTTTGTCCGTACCATTTATCCCATTTATTTCAGCCATGGGTGGCAGGGGCTGCCTCTGGCCATGCACCCTTTTCACCTCCGTGGTCTCTAATTTAGTGCAGACTCCTGGTTGCTCCTGAAATATGCATGGAGGGCAAAAGAAACAGGGAGCCCTGTTAGGAGCTGCATTTTACAACAGGTTGCACCAAACCCCTGGATTTTCTCTCTCCTTGAACTCAGAGTTGGCAATAATTGAAGACCAGATTTTGCAGCTGCTGTTCTGACATGATATTGCTGCCGGGTGTTATGAAAACCACTAGAGCTAGAAACCAGTGCTATATACTCTTCTTGGAGCTTTAGCTTTCAAACATATGAAGCATCAATCTCTAGCTAGCGGCTCATGAGCTATCAGCTCCTACCATCAAGTGGAAAAGAGTATTTCAAAAGTGCTTAGTTACTGGAACAGTACAAATGCTTTCTGGACCAGTAAACGCTTCCATGTATCGGTCCCGGACCATGATTAGGAAGATAAAAATCTGGTCCCTGAGAAAATACACTGCCTGGCTGCGCCTATCGCAGACATGTCAAAATAAACAGGAGGATGAGGAAGGATGCAGGGCCTCTGGCATCAGTTAGCTCATCCTACGGGGCTGCTTCCAGGTCTGTTGGGGCACGTTGATTTTATTTTTATCCTCCCTAAGTGCAAAATAAGTCATTTTCCCTCTTGAATACAAAATACTTGGTCTTACCTCTACGAATAGGCTGATTCCAGAGTCGTCACTGTAAGGATTTATTTTCAGGGCTGAGGGTCATTCCAGCTACATGTGAAATTTTTAGAGGCATCTATGATGTTTGGCGTGGGCTGGGGGGGGGGGGTCAGGATTACTCTTGGGTCTATCTAGAAAATGTAGAAAGCTTATTGCTCCCTTTTTAATGTTGTCGGCACCGTAACTGGACTGTCTGGATTGATGGAGCGAGCACGATCCACGTGCTTGAGTGTAGAGGCAGCACTGGTGTGGCTTGAGACCGATGGTGCAGGGCTGGATTCGGTGGAAGGAGCAAGAGCAACTCCTCTGGGGACCCTTTTCCTACTAGCTACTTGGGATCCACAGCCAGATCATCTCAACCTTGCCCCTAAAATGACCCCCCCCCCCCCCCCCCAGTCACCAGCACCACTGGGGTTGAATTTCCACGTGTGACGTCACTGCGCGTTAGCTTGATTTATCTCGGAATGATGTAAAAGGTCGGGATGTTTTAAATTGAAACCATCTCCATTCACAGTCCATTTTCCAGAAGCCCTTTTACTGGTGATGTGACATGATATCAATAACAATGAGGTTCCTCGCTGCCTGCTATAGTTGTTTATGGAAAGGAGGTTCAGAAAACATATTATTATAGAGAATAATGAATGGGCTGTAGGGAGACAAGGAAATAATTGCATTGAGGGGGCTTGAAAACATCATAAAGCCAAGAATGGAGTTTGGTTGGACTCTTCATGTCGCAAGGTCCCTGGGACTAAACTAATTCTCCATAAATCTGTACAGCCCATTTAGGCTTATGGGTTTTCTTTTCTTCTGTTCTCTACTAGATTTTTTTTTTTTCCCTCTTTTCTTTTGAAGAAACACCACAGAGGAGATGGAAGTGAATAAAAACCACCCAATCCACAATTACAATGATTAATTATCTATTTGTATTTTGTTAGCACCTCTGGATTCTCTGTCAGGGGGCTGAGAATCATCCAAGCACAGAATAGAAAAAATAAAATAACATGTCCTTTTTCTAACGATCTCAAAGCTTTGTTTAAAAAGAATTAAAAAAGAAAAAATTAAAAACTGAAGAACTAGGAAAGAGAGAAAAGGAAGAGCTACAGAGCTGCCACCCAGATCAGAGATGTTGCTGGTGCTCTGGCTGCTAAAACCACCCTCCTTTTGCTCTGGTTTGAGTTTTTGTTGCTGTTGGGAAGAGCTGAAGCTGGTAAAGCAGTGAATTTATAAGAAGACTCTGTTTGAAGTAGGTTGGCAAAAAGAAGTCTCCTCCTCTCAGGTGCTGGGGTAGGAGGGTGATGAGAGGGCAGGATGAGACCCTCAGTGAGCCAGGGCTGCTTTCAGGGGGCTTGGAGATCCGAAGTTGGAAAGAGTTGGGCATCTTGGTCCTTCCCCAAGAAGAACCACCCATGAGAGCCACATTTTCCACCCATGAGAGCCACATTCCCCACCCTGGGAACCACAGGGGAGAGCAAACATCTTCTTGAAGTGGGTCTGAATGTTTTCCCTCCAGCGATCCTCCCGCTGGGAATTTCAAATTGATGAATCACAAAAGACCCATTGAGCGGCCATTTCACAGAGAAATTTCCCCTCTGTTTTCCAGTCAATCATTTCCCCCTCCACAATTTTTTTTATTTGCATTACATCATCAGAAAAAGCAGGACTTTGACCCGTTCTTTCAGGGCTTGGATGAAAGGGCCTGCTTTGCCTCAGGGAGGGGATGGTTGCTCATTCAGATTTCCAAGGTCTGGGGAATAAAAAACCCAGCCCCCGGAGCGTGGTATTGCAATTATCATAGGATTTAATTGGTGGGAGCTGGTGGTTCCATTGCCATGGGCTTCCCGGGGTTGAAGTCAGGAGGAATGGGACAATTTCTATTCCCCAGCCGTGCTGCTTGCGTCGTATTTCAGCCCTTGTTTTCTCCACCTTCCTGGGGTCTTACATCTTCCGTGAGAGCCAGAAGGACTCGCGCTGCTTTTGCTTCCTCGGAGCTGCTGAAACCTGCGCTGGCTTTTTGGGGAGGGGGGTGGTCTGCACACCTACCCTGCTCGGAAGGATCCCTGCTGCTGGGAATCGCTCCACGCGCTCACATAACCTAATGCTGGGTGAATAATGGCTTTTAAAATTCCTTTTCACAGCTTAGTTGGTGGCCAGAGCAAAGAAATAACATTGACTTGGGGTCACCTCGGAGAAAAGTAAACAGGGTGGTTGTTGCTTTGGGTTTTAGTTATTGAATTTTATTTCCCCCCCCCCCCGTGGCGTAAAAATTCAGTGTTGCTGTCAAATCATAATGAAACAGTTTATGCAAACCTGAAAATAAACCCATATGGTTCACTTACGTAGCCTTTTTTTTTAACCTTTATATAAATGTCAGTTTTTTGGAATGACAACGACATTTCAAGTGAGAGATTGAAATGTAACGCACAAGAAACATCACCACGAGATGTTTTGACTTCTCCTTCAGCTCCCTCCTCTCCCCGTTCTATTTATTTTCTGCAAAAACTGCTCGCTAAACCTGACTTGAATCCACAGATAGTTTCGGTTCCTGAAAATGCCTTTTTTTTTTTTTTTTTTTTTCTCCTAGCAAACACGCTGTCAGTTGAAACCAAAATAAAGAAATAAATCAATCCCACAGGCCTCGCTCACCCCTTGGTGCCAGCCCCAGCCCTGTGGGTTTTTATTCTCGGCACATCTTCTTGCTCAAAAGCACTTGGGCTGCGGAAATCCTGTCTGAGGGACGCGAGGGGCTTTTGACCCCTTTCTGACAGGTCGGCTTCTTGCTTTTTCCTTCTTTGCAGCCCCCAAAATTTTGCATTTCTGGCCAAATGCTGCCTTTGGGTGGCTCTCTGCGAGGTTGGAGGACAGCATTTTGGGGCTCGGTCACCATCCTAGCTGATGCAATGCATCGACCGGGCTCCTCTGCAATGGAAAACAAGATCCAAAGCCAAAAAAGTGGAGTGTATTTATCGCGTCTGGGTGGCACCAAAGAAGAGCTTTGCGTTAGCATCGTTATCTCCCCGGGGATTAACAGAGGCGCGGGTCAGCCAAGTGACATCCGCAGCCTTAACGCGAGATGAGGCGGGAGCGGGGAGCAAGATGCAGGCTCTGACTCAGGAGAGCTATGAAGTGCAAACCTGGAGTACTTAATCAGTCAGGGTATTGCTTAACTGCTGGCTTACACATCAGTCCGTGCCCACGTGCTTTCCTGACTCACAGTCTAGGAGGGGAAAAAAAGCTGCTCCTCAGCGTCTCCATCCAAAGCGTCCTCCTTCACCCCCTTTTCTTTCTCCTGCTGCCAACGGTGTTGTGAAATAAAAGCTTTGCTTCGCTTTCAGTCACTGCAAGGAGGAGATAAATCAACTCTTTGCAGTGCTGCTTTGCTTCTGTTTCAGCCCAGACAGCGCACGATTTTCCTGCCAACCTGGGGAACTTGGATGGTCCTGAGGGTGTGAGGAAAGATGCGAAGGGGCTATTTTTTTTAGGGAGTCTATTGATAGGATGAGTGGCAACAGTTTTGAACAAGAGGGTAGATTTAGCTTAGGTATTAAGAGGAGATTGTGGACTCCGAGGGTGGTGAGACAAGACATGATGATCCCAAGGGTCTTTTCGAACCCGAGTGATTCTGAGACGGGGAGGCTGTGGATGCCCCATCCCTGGAAGTGTTCAAGGTCAGGTTGGACGAAGCTCTGAGCAGCCTGCTCTAGCGGGAGGTGTCCCTGCCCGTGGCAAGGGGGCTGGAACTCCATGATCCCTTCCAGCCCAAACCAGTCTGTGATTCCGTGATGCCCCAGTTCCTTGCTGCCGTGCAGGTTGGTAACACAGGGCAGGGCAAAAACTCTGCATCCGGTGCAAGCGCTCAACCTTATTTACAGCAGGGAAAATTAACAGGAGCCAGCTTTCAAAGGTAGATTATTTCATTATCATCATAATTGGTACTTATAATTAGGTGTTACTCTGCTGTGTGATGTGCCCCGAGCGCCATGGCTGCAAAGTGCAGGAGCAAAAAGAAAAGGCTTTTTTTTCCCCCCTAAATTAGTATTATTTTTTATTAATTGTGACTGCTGTTTATTTTGTTGGATATTTATGCCCTTGCTGTTTCGATCAAGTGACCTCAGCTTGTTCCGCTGTGCAGCAGGCAGATGGTAGGGCTTTGCCTGGCCTGGCTCTGGTTCAGGTCTGGCTCAGCCTCCTGCCCTTCAGTCGGTCGTGCCTCCGTTTGCCCAGAGCAAACTGGGAATACCTGTGCCCGCCTTGCTCTGTGCTCGGGCCGGGCGCGGCAGCGAAACTCCCCGGTGATGTTATTAACCTGCCGCAGAGCCTTAGGGGGGGATTTGATTTGCTTTTCTCAGCGGGGCCAGGTGAGGGGGAACCCTGGCACTGCCACGAGCCCGGCCATCGCGCTTAGAAGACAGAAGCCTCTTGTCGAAGCCAAATCACCCTGGAAAACCCACGGATATTTGCAGGCTGCCCGCTCCGAGCTGGGCAAAGGGCCTTCTTTGTGGCACGTCAGCCTTTCCACTGATGAAACAATAAATGGCCTTATCCTCGTTAGCTGACGCAACCTCACAAAGCCCCATTGATTTGGGGGTAGGTGCTTCGGCAGTGACAGGGATGCGAGGGATGGGGTTTGTGACCCCACCGGCTTTTCCAGGCGTCGTCCACGCGGTTGGGTTTTAATGAGCGCTTTGGGCTGCGAAGTGGGTCAGCGCTTTCATCTTGGCCTCTCTCCATCCCCCCCCCCCCCCCCCAAACTGCAGCAGAGACCCAAGGAACTTGCCACACGGTAGACACGAGCCGCTGCATCCCGGGGCTGGAGATGGGGATGGCCGTGCGGGGAGGTGGGGGTCCTGCTGAGCCGTGGGGCCGTAACCTGCCGAGGAGGCTCCCCACGGATCCCCGAGCTTTGTGCAAATGGCAGTCGCGTCGCGCTTTGAAGCCTGAAACCTTGAGCACTTCAAACAGGCAGAGGACGGGGAGATGATGTATGGGAAATTAATACCTAACGGGGCTAAAAATTGTTCTCAATGTCGCCCTGACTCCCCTGCCCAGCTGAGCTCTATTTACTTTCATCCCATCCAGAGCATTTAGCACAAAGAGACCCCTTACACCCTTAATTTTCTAAAACACAAAGCCTCCCATTTCACTGCATCCAGCTGAAACATTCCCCTTTTCTCTCTCATTTTCCGGCTCTCTTTTGAAACCCTCCTCTCCCTTGCTGCAGCCTCTCAGGGGAGAGGAACAGAAGAGCAGCAAAGTTTGGAAAAGGAGAGCAGGTCGGTAACCCTTTTGTGACCGGTTTTGGTGCAGCGAGAGTCATCCTCCCACCCCAGCTTGCGCAGCGATGTTGTGCGTAAGCAAAGAGCTGCTGGCACAACGGGCACGTTTAGCACCGGTCAGCGCACGGCGCAGGGTTTGTAACTGGAAATCGGGATGCTTGAAATCTCGTTTATGTCACAGCAGGGGGAAAGCAAGCGAGAGCTGCCTCTCTGCCGTGGCACAGAGCAGAGCATCCCGGCAGAGCGCTCTCTGAGGGGAGGGAGGATGGTTTCAACATCAGGGTACCGAGCCCATGGCTCAGAGGTAGTTGAGTTGAGCTTTGCCCTGGGTTCTTGGTGGCAAGGTGCTCGCCCATCTCTGGGGTTTACACCCTGTCTGCTCGTCAGCGGAGGGGGGATGAGTTCAGGGAGGATTGCCGCACGCTGGGTGGGAATGGTGTGGGCTGGAGCGAGCCTGGCATTCCGTACCCTACCCCTGCATGGACAGGGTGTGCTTGAGATTATCAGGGCTGGGTTGAAAAGAAAAAAAAGAAAACAACAGAAATCAAGGGATATTTCAAAATACCACCAAGCAGATTTTCCCAGGCTGATTTGCCATCCTTCATTTCTGGGCTGGTGCAAGAAGTCCAAAAGGAAAAAAGGGTTCTTGACTGCTGACAGGTTAGAGCTGGGTGTTTGTGGGTGGTCACCCCTGTGCCGAGCCGTGACCGGGTATGTGATAAATGGGCTGTCTGAAGCCAACCTCCAGTGCTGGCTTCAAGAGGTGCTGAGGAACCCCTTGTCAGGGTGTCAGGCCCCCAAACTGTGATCCCTGGGAGAGCTGGCTCCCATCAGGCTGGCATTTCAACTTCTAAACCTCCTGGGTTTGGCGTGCATTGTGCAACGGGGAAGGGTGGGATCGTCTGTGCCGTGCCCACTTGCTGGCATCCAGCTTTGCCCGGGGCCTTTGCTGCTGTTTTATTAGTGCCAATCTAAGAGGCGCGTGGGTGCGTGGTGCGTGTTCTGTTCCCCTTCCCTGGTGCCACAGAGCCCGGCGGCTGCTGCTGCAAATGGGGCTTGGGGCTGGGGGTGCTGCCCTCGAATGGGGACCTCAGGTCTGGAGTTGATAGAAGCACGCAGGAGCTGCACCCAGAGGATGGGAAGTTGTCACTGTTGCACTAGTGTGTGTGTGTGTGCTGTGTGGGGTACACCAGAGGGTGTTTGGGTCCCAAGTGTTCTCTGAGAGCACGAGCAGAGTCACAGGGGTGTGCAGGACATGGCTTTGGGGGATGGTGCCTACTTATGGTGCTGGTTTTCTGCACCGGAGTGAAATTCAGTGGTTTTCACCAATGGCTCTTTCTTAGCTGCCCCTGGAGAGCCCCTGTTAGCAATACTGGAGGTCCGACGTCCTCCTGGACATGAGCTGGGATGTGTTGCTGACCTGACTCCCCCCAGGCTCCACGGGGACAGCTTAATCTGCCCCCCAAGGGTGTCTTTAAGCAGGATCATGCCGCTGGCTGTGGCATCCAGAGCAAGGCAGCACCGAGCCCGACATCTGTCAGCCATTGCAGGTCCCTGTTTCCCTATGAGACAGCAGGAACCAGTGGCTCGTGAGCTGTCCCCGCCAAGCTGGGATGTCTTCCATCGCCGGGGGGGGCCTGATCCTCAGCTGGTGTAAGCTGGCACCACGTCACCGAGCAAATGGGCCAGCTGCTCGGTCAGTGGCTGTTGATGCCCATCCTCGAGCAGCCAAGCCCGCTGGCCCGCTTTGCAGCTGAGGGCCAGTTTGAATTGCTCTCTTCTCTCTCTCCCTCCTACTCTTTTCCTTTTTTCTCCCTTTTAATTCTCTCCCCGTCTGTTCGTCCCTTTCCCCTTCTGTTCATCCCTCTCTATTCTTGAGCCATCCTCCTTTTTCCCCGTGAAGAAAGCGAAGGGGAGGAAGGGGGAGGGAAGGAGAGAAGCAGTCCAACTCAATAGGGTTTTTTCCAATAACCTTCCCTAAAATCTCACCAGGTTACATTATGCTCTAATAGACTTTAAGCCAATCTGCCTAATGCTACTGCAAAGGTCAATTAAATTCACCCTAAAAAATTTACTCCTGGCTCATTATACATTTGGAAAATGAATTAGAAGCACAAGCTGCCCCAGAGGTTTCTGATATTTTCCTAATGAACATGTCTCTTAATGGCAGAAAAAGAAAGAAAACCACCACCAAAAAAAAAACCCCAACCCAACTTTAAAGGCAGGTTTTGCCAGTCCCTTGGAGGGAGCAGTGTAGAGCTGAGCATCTCCTGGTGGAATCATAGGTGGATTTGGGTGGGAAGAGACCTTTCAAGGTCCAACCCCCCAGCAGGGAGCAGGGCCATCTGCAGCTAGAGCAGGGTGCTCAGAGCCCCGGGCAACCTCCCCTGCAATGGTGCCAGGGATGGGGCAGCCACCACCTCTCGGGGCAGCCTGGCACAGGCTCTCACCATCACGGTACAAATGTTCCTTAGATCTCATCTAAAGCTCCCCTGTTTTAATTTAAAAGCAGTCCTGTAGTGAAGATGAGGAGGAGGGGTGAGCGCTTCGATGTCTCAGCGGGGTCGTTTACACCCATCAGAGGAATTTAAGTCAGAGTCTTACCCAAGAGCTTTGACCTCGCATCCGTGCTGGGCCCCGTTCACAAGGTGCCGTGGGTGACTTGTCTTTGTGCTCCCACCAAGGCAACATTGGCTCTGATTTACTCGCTCTGTGACTTCCCGGGACGGTTGTGACCTCGTGGCACCTTCCCAGAGTGCTCGCTGCCCACCGGCGGAACAATTACACCGGCAGCACGTCGCGCCCGTAGGGACTCGCGGGCTGCCCGCCGGCAGAAAAGGAGGCAAAATTAATCAAGTGAATGATTAATTGCAAATTGTGACCCAGGTTGCTGTAAGTGACAAGTTTGGAGGGGTTTTTCAGGCTGAAGATGCTCATCATGAAATGCCTGTAAGGAGCCCGAGAGGTTTTTTTTGTTTTGGTTTGGTTTATTTTTTCTCGAGAGAGTAGTTGAGAGGGCTCTTTAAAGCCCTGTACCTTTGAGCACTTGGAGTCACTTAGTGCTCATCAGATTTTCATCCTCTTTTCTCATACGTAGATCCAGCCAGGTGCAGGACAGAAATAAATGCCAACGTGCTCACTCGTCCTTTGAGCACCCAGCTGCAGTGGCATGGGCAACTGCTACCCACGGAGCCCAGGTCCACTCCGAGCTGGAACCCGTGTGTCAGTACTGCCGAGCTTTGTGCAAATTCTGAACTGGGGTTTGGAGTTGGAATTGGGTTTCGGAGTTGGAATTGGGTTGAATTTGGATTTCGAAGTGGATTTTCCACTCTGGAAATGGAAATTTTGCCATGGGGAGGAAAGGGGTTGGCCGGCCTCTCCGAAAGGTTTGCTAGGTGAGAATATAAACTACTACAAACCAGTTAAAGGTGCCTGGGAATAAAATTAAGTGAATCACAGCCAGTGAAAGCAGAAGTGATTTTTGTCAAAATGGATGCACTCCCATGGGAAGTTTAAATTTCAACAAAAGAGCATTTCTGACCAAAGATCTCCCATTCCTGCCATTTTTTTTCCCAGGGGTTTAATGACCTGGGATGGTTGAACATTCCATAGGACAGAACGTCTACCTCCCAGTGGTGCAGAGAAGCCACTGCTGATAAATATATAGGCTGGGGTTCACCACACCAGGCTTAGTCACTGAAATTGGAGATGTCAGGTCTAACCTGGTCCTGTCCCAGGGAGGACAGTTCATCCCCAACTGGAGCAGGTGACAGAAGGATGGGGGATCCCTCGACACCATCTCTCTCCTCTTGGCTGGATGGGAAGCTTGGTCTAACTACAGTGATCTGAAACAGGCTGCAACTCCAGCCTGAGCTGCTGCCTTTTTCCAAGAAGCTGCTGGGAGTTTTCATGCAGAGAGTTGGGGATTTTCTGGCACAGGGGCAAAGCTGCAGGGAAACTGGGCACAACTCCCTTCAGTTTGTCTTTAATTACAGGTGGTAATTGCAACACACCCTCCCCTTGCAAAGATCCTCAGGTGAAAGCAGCGCTGGGAAATATGCATACTAATCAGGAGCGTGGTTTTTGCCAGGGTTGCTGTTGTGCTGGTTGGGACTGAGCGGAGCGAGGCTGCCCAGATGGCATCCAGGCTGGCAGAGGAGGCTTTGCCGGGCGGCTGGGATGGGGAAAGCTGTTCTGTTCTCTCCCTCTTGCTACGGGTGTTAGGCGGGAGCTGGGGGCAGCGGTGTGGTGCTTGCAATGTCAATTATTAGCGTGTTTAGTAAATTACCTCCTAAATTGGCCCTTAAAATTTCCAACTGCGTGTCCTCTCTTGCACTCCAAGCCTGCAGCTGAGTTGTTTACACTCTTTCAGCAGGGAAGATGGATCAGCTCTGTCTCAGCTTCTGGATGTCTTGCAGAGAGGAGCCTGAGCTGATCCTGCACCCTGCTGTTGGGCTGGGAGGTGGAAGGAGGCTCGTGCCCACAAGAGCAGGAGCCCTCGCCTTGGCCCAAGTTAAAACCGAAAGAGCCGTGACGGGGAAGGATGGAGCCCAGGAGCCCACGTGTCCTTGCCATACGCACGCGTCCACGGGTTCCCAGCAGGCTCACCGCTGTTTGTGCGTGTAAGAGCATCTCCCGTGGTTCGCCTGATTGCCTTCCCTCCATGTGCTTTCGCTCGGCGAGGGCTGCGCTTGGTGGGGTGAGGAACCGCTGGCACGGGAGGGATGCGCTTGTCCTCCTTTCCTCACCGCAGCGGGCTCGGGGAGCGACTGGGAAAACAGCAAGGCAGGGCTGCTTGGCAGTAAAGCTGGTCCCATGCTCTCTTTGGGCTAAAGGCACTCAGGGGCTGACCTTGGGATTTGCCCTTTGGGGTCAGGAGAGCGCAGATGAAGGTTTGGGTTTGGGCTGGGACTGATCTCAGGCCAGAGATGCTTCCCCGTCTCCCCCGTTGTGTTAGCTGGGATGTGCACAGCCTATTTTCCATTGCGAGGAGTATTTTCCCTTCTGTGCATTTCCAACTCTCCTTTTACCTTTTCATGTGCGCGGTAAAGGTCAGCCCATATCTGGAACATGTTTTAAATTTGCACAGAGAGCAGGGGGCAGGAAGAGAGGGGATGGTAGTGCTGCAGCAGCTCCAGCCCTTGCAGAGGGAGGTTTGCTGCTTTTTTTTGCTCTTTCTGTGGATAGATGGGGTAGAGGACCGCACTAAGTCCCCCAGGCCCACGTGGAACCTGAGGAAATAACCTTTTCTTAGCAAGAATCCCCCCAGAGCACAGAGCTGATCGCCTTGTAACCCCGCCACAGCCTCAGCAATTGGGGCTACATCAGCCTTGTCCTTCCTCTCTCCCCGAGGAAGATGCTCACCTCCGCCAGCCCGCTGCTGTCAGCTGAACCCTCCTCCTCCGCCGTGCCCCGCTGCGCCGGGCAGCAGGCGTCCGACCCGCTCCCCCTTCCCGCTGCCACATCCTGCATCCCTTGCACTTTTCCCGGGAGCGCAGGTTGGCAGGCCCAGCGCCGTGCCCCCTCTCGTCTCGGCGTCAGGCCCTTACCTTGCCTGTCAGCCACCGTCTCCTCTCGACGGGACCTGATGCTGCTTCGTTTCGGGTTTAATTTCGCTGCGGTTTCGCGACAGCCACTGCTAGGTCAGGAGTTACAGAAAGGTTATTGGTGAGTGATGGGTATTGACATCCTCAACAGTGCCCTGACCCCATCAGTCTCGCTCTGTTCTTCTTTTTCCTTACACTTGCCCAGGTTTTTTTTTTTTTTTTTCCTGTTTTGTTTTAATTGGCCTTTTTCATGCATAAAGCTTGCTTCATCAGATTTTTACCCAAAGCCACTGCCGGCGAAGCAGGGAGGGAAGCACGGATTTGCCCTGGCTGATTACAGCACTGAGGGAGATTTTCATCCCCTGATTATTTTGCTATCCCAGAAATAGCACACGCTCCTTTTCCCCTAACTTTCCCCCCTCCTTGTTTCCCTGACCTACCAGTACATCTTTCCCCAGCGCCCACTTGCGTTGTCTTGCCCGTGCCCAGGGCTGTGGTAGCACTGGGAGGCTCTTGTGGACCCCCAGCTCCCCTCTTGCAGGGGCCAAGCTGCAGGCTGGGGGCTCAGCATCAGCAATAAACTCAGCCCTTGCTCCCAGCTCCTTGCCTGGTGGCTGCCTCCTGCAAACAACTGCTCTGCGAGGTGCAGAGCTTGCCCAGCAACGTGCACTGGGCTGTGAAGCCCCAGCACAGCAGTCCAGATGCAGCTTGTGATGCTCGGGAGGAGTGTAGGAGGGGGAGGCAGGATTTCTACTCGGTAATTAAAAATAATCATTAAAAAATAAATAAAAAATCATTATTGAATAGGTGTTGAGGAGATATCCTTGTGGCTTCCCTGAGTTGAGGTGTGGTGCAGAACCCGGTCCAGCGGGGTCCTCTCCACGATGCACCTCGTGAGCCACTGCGGCACCAGGGCCGGGGTCAACGATGGCAGATAAATACAGGCCAGCAGCTCCCAGGCCTGGCCACCCATTGTTCCTTCATCTGGAAGGATGCAAAGCTCTGCACAGGCTGTTTGGAAGCCGAGCTCATTTTAAGCTTTTCCTATCTCCCCGCTGGAAAGCTTCTGTGGCTTAGCAAGGCTGGAGCCCGTCCACACCTCTGCTCCCCCTCCCCATCGCTCGCCTTCCCTCGATCCCGCGATAAGCTGGCATCACGTTATCAGATGCTTCAGCACTAAAACTCTCGGCATGTGAACTTGTCTTTTTTTCTTTTTTTTTTTTTTTCTTTCCCCCTTGCTTTATTGTTGCATCCATAAAAGTGGCTGGGAAAAAAACTGCTGAAGCAGTAACCCTGCTCGGTTTTAAAGGCAGCTGCAAATCAGCCCCACTCTCTGGTGCAATACTGAGCCGTTTTTACGAGCCCTAATTAAACAGGAGCTGCCCTGTGGTCTACCTTCCACCCAGCCTGTCTGAGGGATGGGGATTTAACTGCTGGGGTTATGGGTCTGCAGCCGTGGGCTTTGGTCCTCCCCTGGAAATGAGCTGCAGTAGGATGGAGAGAACGGATTAAGGTGAAGGGAAACAGCCTGTGCAAAGCCGTACATCACGTGTGTGCTTCTGCAAGGGGCTCTGCTGAAAAAGGGGAGGTTGGGGACCGAGTCAACCCATTTTAGGGCTGGAGGAGGAACATCTAAAGCTGTTTCCTGATGCTGAAAGATGGGAATGGGCATTAAATGTGGGAAATACTCGTTTTGGAGTGGCAGGGTTCTGGAGGCTCCTGGGTACTGCTGCCTGTAAACTATGAGGGCAGAGAGGTTTTATCGATAGCTTCAGGCTGCCTTGAGCCAAGGTGCTCCTCAGACAGGCATAGGCATGGGTCGTCCATTTGCTTGTCTTCCCAAGGGAGACTGTTCAAGGTTTGCCTCTCCTGACCTTTCTTCGTGGTGGCAGGAGGTGCAGCTTGGTCCCTCTGCCCCAGGGGCTGAGCAGGAGGGGGAAAACCAGTTAAGAGAGATGCATCACAGAGGGGAAACACTGGCAACTGGCACTTGATGATTTATCCAAAGCCTTGAGTCTTTCCAAGAAAGCGATTTCTTTGATATTTCTCCTGGCATTTGAAGGGGGGAAAGGTACCGTTACCCACGGAGACTCACCGTTTTCATCTTTCCCTTCCCTGAAATGATTTTGATTTCTTGCTCTGCGAAAGTCAGCTGTGTCTTACAACCCGTAACCAGGGTGTGGAGGGAGGTGGGGAGGAGAAGCCGTGCCTGGGAGGGTGGGGAAGGCAGCGTGAGGACCTCAGCATCGTGTTTGAATGAGCAGGAGCATCTGTAGCGGTGGCCGTAAGGACACTGGGGAGTTTCACAGCGTGTCAGGCTGCCTGGCGAGAGAGGATCCTTCAAGACAACTCCGGGCTCCCACAGATGTGACATCCACCAACAACAATGAAATACCAGCAGCATCATGTCTGGGCTTAAATCTTTACTCAGTCTCCATTTTTCTTTCTTTAAACGCTTACAGAATAAATGGAATTTATAATCAGAAACCGTAAAATCTCTGATTTATGGTTCATCTTGATGACAATATTTAATAACTCGTGTATATTTTATTACATCTTTTTAATGCCCTGTTGTGGAATTTTACTTAGGCATTTTGCCCTCTATATCAACCTGTCGCAGCACAGATGGGCTGACTTTTTTGCTTTGGGCTGACGACGGAGCCAAGCGCGCTCCAGGCTGGTCTCTGCCCAGGGCTGCCGCCAGTCTGTCCAGGCTGGACATCCAGCCGTGGTCCAGCTTTTTCCAAGAGCTGCTCCCCAGATTGCAGATCCGCTGCTTTTCCCTGCCCAGGCAGCTCCTTTCCAACATCTCCAGCCAAATTTCAGTGCAGGTGGGGAGAGAAATTCAACTGTAGGGCCTCTTTTCCCTTCTCAAGGACTTTTTGCTTGGAAACGCGTATCTATCTAGGTTATTGCTCGAGTGCAGTCTCCTCTGGAGAGCACTCCCTGCCTTTTCTGGGACCATTAGTGCAAATTAGCTGATGCATCCTATCAGCCCCCAGCCTGCTGCACCCAGGGTACCAATCCTCTTCTCAGCGCTTGCATGAGGAGGGGAAGCTCACAGTACCATAGCTACAGGTCTGGCTTTGTTGAAAAGCAGCAGCTCTTTCCATCCATCCTTCCCTCCCTCCCAGCTGGCTTTTCTAACCGGCTGCTTCCCAGCCCTGCACTGCTGGATGCGGACAAAGGAGAGGGGGCTGGAGAGGATGGGCAGCATCTCAGGGTGGAGAGTTCGGATGCGAGAGTGGGTCTCACGCTGCTTTGGGTACCCGCAGCTTGTTCTGCTCGTAAAGCCCGTGCCGGTGTGGGGACAGGTCGCAGAGCATCCATCTGCAGTGGCTCTGGAGGTGGCACCACAGGCTCGGGGCCGCATCAGCGTGGTCGGTGAGCCAGGAGCGTGCGACAACATCCACATCCCTCCTGCTGACCGTGGTCCAGTGGGTTGATTTTTCTTGCTGCTCAAGAAGGATGGTGGCACAGCCATAGCGTGCTGCCTAAGCAAGCCGGGGTGAGGGGACGTGGTAGGAGGAATATCTGCAAGCAGGCCGGGTCCGGAGCTGGCAGACACCCCGAGGAACCCAGTGCTGCTGGCTCTGCAGACAGTCGCTGCCCATCCATCCGGCGCTTCTCCCCCCTGCCCTCGCCTCGCCGCTCTTGGCAGGAGCCGGGCAGGCAGAGCAGGCCAGGTGGAGAGGAGGAAACGGGGCGAGACGGCTCGCTGGCATGCCCGGCTGTGCGCAGGCAGGGCTGCCCCCCTCACCCCCCCCAACCCCCCAGGCTCTCGGCAGCCATCTGCACTGCTGGGCTGGGCAGTGGCCGAGGGGCTGGGGCTGGCTGGGGGGTTTGTGGGGGTCGGGGGGACCTGGGGATGGCAGGAGAGGCTGCGGTTGTGAGCGGGACGGGAAGAGGGAGAGGGTGGAAAGCAGCCAGGCAGGGAGGAGAAGGCAGCATGGCATCGAGCTCCTCGCTTTTGGGTGCAACAAGATGTAGCTCTTTTTTTTGGGTGCAAAGCCATCATAGAATTGTTTTGGTTGGAAGAGACCTTTCAGATCATCCAGTCCAAGCATTCCCCCAGCACTGCCAGGGCACCACTGACCCGTGGCCCTCAGCACCACAGCTCCATGGCTTTCAAACCCCTCCAGGGATCACGGGGACTCCACCACTGCCCTGGGCAGCCTGGGCCAGACCTGGATAACTCTTGCGGTGAAGAAATTGTTCCTCAGGTCCAACCTAAACCTCTGTGGAGAAACTTGAGGCCGTTTCCTCTCATCCTGTTGCTTGTTTCTTGGGAGAGGAGACAAGACCCGACCTGGTTCCAGTCTCCTGTCAGGGAGCTGTCAAGAGCAGGAAGGTCTCCCATGAGCCTCCTTTTCTCCAGGCTAAATAACCCCATCAGGTACTTTCTGGGTGCAGCGGGGTTAGGTGCTTTGTGTTTGACATGGTTTGGTGGTGACCTGGCAGTGCTGTGTTGATGGTTGAACTCAATGAAGTTGAAGATCTTTTCCAACCTAAACAATTCTGTGATTTTTCTGTTGGGGCCGTGGGGGAGGACAGGAGATGTCCTCTTGACCGCTGTCCTCCTTTCTAGAGCAAGCAGTCTTAAGACAAGCCAGCCCCAGGTGAGGGTAATTTCTTCCCAAGTCTCCAAAAAATTAATGGCCTGAGAGAAGCTGGCTATTAACTGGCTGGACCAGACTGAATTGCACCTCCAGGCTTTCTCTCCTGGTGTGACAGCGATGGGCTCCGTAGGGCTGTGACCATCTATAAAGTGCAGGAGCTCTTGCAGAGCAATCTCACTGTTGGGGACGTTGATCCCAGCCCAAGACAAGGTTACCCTCTGGTGTCCTCCCAGCAAGGAGCACAGCAACCACTTGGCTCTCGTGTGAAGAAGCCAGAAACACCAGCTATCTGATTTACATCCGCTTCCATGCAGCCACCAGGCTGTTGGGCCAGGGTACTGAGGGTTTCTTTTGGAACAAACAGAAAATTTCAGCCTCCTTCTCAATGTTTTGACAGTGTTTTGGTTGTGTGGGTTTTGTTTTTTTTTTTTTTTTTATACATATATATTATTTTTTTTAGTGGGTCTCAAACTGTTTTGCAGAGAACTTGCAGGGCTAAGATGAAATGTTTGTGCTGGGAAATCAGCCATCTTCAAAAGGGCTCCTGTTCCCTTGCAAAACATTTGCAGAGTTTTCATCTGCGCGTTTGGCTCCTCTGATACGAGGCAGGAAGCGTCCTGGGAATTGTCTTCCCATTGGTTATTCTGCTGTCTCTGCTCCTGCCTTGCCTCTGCTAGGAAAAGAGAAAAAGGCAGAAAGGAGAAGAATTCCAACCAGGCACCAGCAAGAAAACATCCTCTGTGCTGTGGGTCTTGCTGGGCTTGGTTGGTTCCCGTCTAATCAAGGGCATCGAGCTCAAAGCTAAAATTGCACAATAATGATTGAGTGGCCAAGGTCTCAGGTCACGGGGGTTTGGAGGAGTTTTTTCCCATCCCCGACTGCAAATCAATTATCCCAAATTTCCCTTCCCGGCTGCGTGAAGGTTTTATTTATTATTATTATTTACTTATTTAAGACCATGACCAAAGTGGACCTTAAACCTCTGTCGCTGCCTGGGAGAAGCCGGAAGATTCCTGCAGAGGTCTGAGCAGAAAAAAAAAACAACCCAACCTTTGGCAGGATGAACTTTCTTCCTTGGTAGTTAACAGAGAAGCTGGGGAGGTGGTTTCCTGGGGCAGGCACATCGCAAGGCTGGGCTGCCTGGCTCTGCTGCTAAATTATACCCTAGCAAAGGAGAAGCCTCCTGAGAAGCTGGGGAATGATCACAGCCTATAAGTACCTTCCAAGCGGGCACTGGAAATTATTCATGGTCTCCGAAGGTGGCAGGACAAGGAGCAGTGGCCCAGAGCTAAGGAAGGGAAGGGGTTTTTTTTCTGCTTGGCCATTAAGAAAGTGCCCCGGGAGAGTCCCTGGGGAGGCAGCACAGGCGCCGGGCTGGCAGCGAGGGAGACGAGTCCTTAATGGAGATGATGAAGGGAAGGATCTTTAGACAACGCGAGGGGTCAACCTGTTGACCCAAGCCGGCTCTCTCCTGGCCCTGTGGTCTATACGGTGCCATGATAAATTCCACTTACTCTGCTTTACTGCAGGCACTTTATAGCTCGACTTAATGGCTAGGAAATCTCTTCACTCGACTGCTCCCCTTAAGATGAGAGGGCTGTCTCTGATCCTCGGGTTTAAGCAACAATTCACTGTCTGCAAAGGGATGATGCCTTTTTATGAGCTTCCCTCTCAGAGCCTGGACTTTTGAGGACCTGGCTCCTCTTTGTCACTGACTTTTTTTACCTTCCTGACCTTGCTCTAGCCCTGGTGCCTCGCAGATTTGCCCAAGCCGCCTTCGGGAGCGTGTCTGTGGAGTTTGCATCCTCCGAGGGATTATTTAGCGATGGTGCTATTAAAGCCGAGATCAGTAGGAGGCACGGGGCTGCCTGATGGTGCCGTGACCCCTTTTGATACCAGCCCTGGAGAGCAGGAATCCGCTGCCGAAGGTGCGGAGGATGGAGCTGGCAGCAGCTGCTCACGGTGCCACCAGCCCTCCTTTTTTTTTACTGCGGGTCTCGTAGGTCTCATCAAAGCTGATGTTTGTCCTCAACTGGCATCACGCGGCTGCGCAGGAATTGGGGCTTTCGTTTCGCAGCAGCTTTGAAATGCAAGGGTTGCAGAAAAAAGCCACGGTAATCTGACTGGAACTTGTAGGCTCATAAAACCAGCCCGTCTTCATTATGAGCATTTTTGGTTTAGAAGGCAAAATGAAGGGAGGGGGAAGGGGTCTGGCTTGGAGCAGAGGAGGTACAGAGGTGCTCCGGGGAAGGGTTTTCAAGGGGTGCAGTGATGTGCTGGCTTGCGTTGTGGCGATGGAGGGATGCTTTGATGCCCTGCAATGATGGGGAGCTTTGACTCATTAAGAAAATCAGCGATAAGCAAAGGAGGGGTGGCATTTAAAGCGATACTGAGGCTGGATGGCTGTGTCCCTGCACTGCTGGGGTGGGGTGAGCGGTGCGTCCAGCAATGATGCCCCGGAGTTGGGGGGAGTGGGTGCTGGTAGCATCCTTCCAGCTTGCCTCAAGGCTGTGCTCCCCGAGGAGCCTCCACCTTTCCTCAGACCGAGTAGCACATAAATGCCAGAGGAATCCATGTCCCTTCTTGGAGGCTGCTCCAGTAAATTGTTAGCAGGCGAGGAACTGTCGCCATCGGCGGCTTTTTGTTGATCTGATCTGAAGGGTCCCCTCCTGAATGCATCTGGAGCTGTCCCGGCTCTCCCTGCAAATGCAGATTGCAGCGTGAGAGCCCCTGGTGCTTTTGTCGGGTTGGAGGTAGACAGGGGAGGCCGATGCAGGAGAGGTTTTCATGTCTCCACCCGGGCGGTCTGCTCTCTGCTTTTGCAGCCGCATCTTTTCACTTTGCCCCTCCCCAGATGCCCATCAGGGCACGGTGAGCGAGGCTAGAGAAAGCCACCTTTGAAACTCCAGCTGAGAATCTTCCATCAAAGCACGTTTCCCCCCAGAAAGTGTCTTGGTTATGAAAACCACATGGTTCCCTGGGACAATTCCCCTTTTTTTTTCTCCAGATAAATTGATTTTTCATTGGAAAAGTGTAAATCTAGGTGATGACTGGTCACCTGGAAGGAGCTCGGTGGTTTGACTGGCTGATGGCTAAGCCAGGAGGAGTTGTTCTTGCTGGATGGGGAGACCTGCTGGGAGGTGGTGGGTGCTCTCAAGCCCACCTGGAAGGCAACTTGCCATGTCTGTCCCATCTAAAGGGAGCTTGTGAAACCCAGATGACTCTTGCAGGAGCCGGGAGGTGGCTGAAATGTCCTTCTTGTACTGGTTGACATGGTGCTTCCAAGGGGAGGGGAGAAATAAATCTATCCCTTGGAAATTGCCCCCGAGAGGTGGTGGCTGCCCCATCCCTGGCACCATTGCAGGGGAGGTTGCCCGGGGCTCTGAGCACCCTGCTCTAGCTGCAAATGGCCCTGCTCCCTGCAGGGGGGTTGCACTGCGTGACCTCGAAAGGTCCCTTCCCACCCAAACCAGCCTGTGAGTCTATGGAATTTAACTTTTTGGGAATTTCTGCTGAGATGGAGAAGTTTGGGGATATTTTTATTTTATTTTATTTCCCATTTAAAATATATATATATTTGAGTTTCAGTGGATTTCCATTTTCTAGCAGCCCTCTGTGAGATGCAGTTTCTGCAGGCAGCGTATGACTTCTTTCCCCTCAGGAAATTTTCTAATACCAATTTAATTTTGACTCTCACAACTGCATCTATTCCGCGGGGAGCCTCCTCTACAGCCTCGCCAAGAAAGTGTTTCCTCTTAGCTGCAAGTTCATTTTCCAGTTTAAAAACATGATTCAGTCGCTCCTAATGAAAGATATAATCAACTTGTAGGCTTCATGGCTTAGCTGAGCCCCTAATGGAGGTGGGGAAGCCGCTCCTGCAATAGCTAAACCCTTAATTTCTCATTTCTCACCTTGCAAAGGATGGGTTTCACTGGGTTGAAACTACACCCAGAGGAACCAGAGCAGGTTGAGTTGAAACTACACCCAGAGGGACCAGAGAAGGTTGGGTTGAAACTACACCCAGAGGGACCAGAGCAGGTTGGGTTG
>JANVCC010000064.1:2487112-2563267 GCA_025345505.1 Todiramphus chloris collaris
GGATCAGGCAGGTGCTGGGATGGGGGTGAGGTGGGCACTGGGATCGTGATCAGGCAGGTGATGGGATGGGGGTGAGGTGGGCGCTGGAATGGGGATCAGATGGGTGCTGGGATGGGGATCAGGCAGGTGCTGGGATGGGGGTGTTGCAGGCACGGGGAGGGGGTGATGCAGGCACTGGGTTGGGGGTGAGGTGGGTGCTGGGGTGGGGGTGAGGTGGGCACCAGGATGGGGATCAGGCAGGTGCTGGGATGGGGGTGACGTGGGCACTGGGATGGGGATGAGGTGGGCACTGGGTTGGGGATCAGGCAGATGCTGGGATGGGGATGAGGTGAGCTCTGGGATGGGGGTGAGGTGGATGCTGTTGGATGCAGAGGGATGTATCTGAGGCTCAGACACAGATTGGTTTGCATCTCCCACCACATCCTCAGCAGGGTTCAGCGTGCTGCCACCCTGCTGGCTTCCCTGCTGGCACTGGGGTCTCCTCGGTCCAGTCCTTTTCTACTTGCGTCTGCGCATCTCGGGTTATCTGAGGACGCAGAGTGCGGAGAGCAGCAGGTTTGGTGACAGCAGGGACACGCATGGAAAAGCTGTGGTGCAAACAGTTGGAAACTGATAACTTGTAGAGATGCCTTTGCCAGGAGGGGGGGAAAAAAAAAAATAAATAAATTATACCCTGTAAATTCACTTTGTTTTGATATTCAAATACTCCTTTCTGTGTGGTGTGCGCGCTAATGTGTACGCTGGTGTTATGGCATTATCAGAACAAAATATTCAGCTGATTCCTAACAGAATTTGTGTTTCACAAGCTGCTTGGAAATGTTGGCTTGGAAACAGAAATGTAGCATTAAGAGCCTGTTTCTCCCGGAGGGTAATAACCAGCCCTGAGCTGCTCTGCAGGGCTGGGTTTTGGAGAGCGGGATCCAGGTGAGAGCTCCAGAAATCCCCACTACAAAAGGGGCGCAGTGCAAACCCCCCTCCCCAACACAGATGGAGCTCCCTAAATAAAGAGCAGGAGCAGCTCCCAGCCCTTCCTGCCCTTGGTCCCCCTTCCCTTGGTGCTGACCAGCTGTGGAAAAGGCACAGCGGGACGTGCCAGGCTGTTGGGAAATGGCAGCTCTGCCAGTGCCAGCATCCCAGCCCGTCTCCCCTCCACTCTCCTGATGACTCCTCGGCTGAGACCGGGTCGAGGCTCTTAGGCCTTCATTCCCACCGAAATGAGCAGCAAATCAATGCAGGCCTAATAAAAGATGATTGGAAATTGCTAATAGGAGCGTGGGAGAGCAGCCCTGCCTCACGGAGCCAAGATGAGTATGGATTTTCTGGTGCCAGGGACTGTAAACGCTTCTCAATTCCCCAGGGAGCCCCAGTTGCTCACCTTCTCCCTTTTGCCCCTGGCATTCTCCTGCAGCCTTTAAAAAGGAGCCCAGTAATTTGCTAGATTAATTAGGCAGTGGTGGCAGGGAGGGCTCAGCCTGCCTGCTGGAGTGGGAAGGAGTGATCTGGGGCAGGGGGGTATGGGGGATGCATGGCCATCTGCCCCCCTCCTGCCCTGCCCTGCCCAGAGGTCGGCCCCCATCCCACAGTACACGTGGAGCTGATAAAGCTGCTCAGGGAGCTGGACACAGGCTGAAAAGTCCTCACTGCCTTGGTGTCGGGCTTCACTTTTGGCTCCCGGTAGCCGCTGGTGCCAGACGCGCTGTGTTTATGGACTCGCATCTCCCCGGCTCCTCTCCCTCCTGCAGCATCCTGCCGGCAGCCATGGTCCCAGCAGCCTCCCCATCACTAGTAGATCACTGCTGATAACCACGCTCCTCTGCTCTGTATTTGGCAGCCAACACATCCCCCCCCCCCACAACCCCCCGCCTCCCTTCCACCCTTCGTGCTGGTGGTGCTGGGGAATGATGTATGAAATCCGGGTCGGTTTGATTCATACGAGCGGTGTTCACCTTGCAGAACAGGCTGTCACAAAAAATAATAAACCTCCTTGTTTTAATGCCCGGAGAGGCTGTTGGACGGGCGGCAGGACGGGTTTAGATCCTCTTCCAAGGAAAAGAGGAGCTTGTGAGAGAAAGACGGATGGCGAGCTACGGGATGGCTGCACAGACGGTAAATAATAATTAGAGCCTTGTCTGGAGGCTGCGGTGGGGAGCAGGGTTCCCGTCGCGCTACCTGCGGCACTGCTGCTCGCCGAGGGGCCCTTCCTGACCCATGGCCTGATGGATTTTGCAAAGAGCAGGAAGGTTGCCAGCGAGCAACCAAGCGACCCGTCCCTTTGTCACCCGGGAGGAATGGTGGCATGGCCCTAGATGCTGTGGCTCTCCAGCTCTTCCACGTGAGCGGGGTTGGCCGTGGCTCGGCAGCGTGTAGCGTTCCAGGAGGGGCTTTGCCTTGCCGGGCAACTGCTCGCCCCTTGCCATCTCCTGCTCGCCCCTTGCCATCTCCTGCTCTGCGGTGAGGTGCCCAAAGGCTCGTCCTCCTCCGGGCTCTGCGCACGGTGCCGAGGCAAGAAAGTAATGATGGGGGGGGGGGGGGGGGGGTGTGGGGATTAACGACGTTTATTGAACTGCAAAAAAGGTTGTTTTTATACGTCTTTATTGGGATATAAAGACAGCTTTTATAACCTTTTAAAGGGGTGTAAAAGCAGCTTGGAGACGAGAAAGCTCGCTCCGGTTGAAGGCAGGCAAAAAGAGAAAGGGAAGGGAGGAGAGCAAATATCTACTGGACCCTAAGGTCGGAAGTAACAAGGGCAGTGGTGGATGGGGCCGGGGGGACCCCAGGTCCAGGCTGTTTGTGGTCTCGCCCGTCTTGGGGAGGTTTGGAGCCCTCACTGCCGCCAGCAGCCCTGGCTCTGGGTTCTGACAAGCGTTCCTCCTCTCGGAGACTGCAAAGCTGGTTCCTCAGACCTCTCGTGGGAGGGGTGGGTGTCATACTTTGTGAGCTAACCTCTTTTATTTCCCTTTCCTTCCTGGTCCTCTGTGAATAAATCCTGCTTTGGCTTCGTTCCTCCTGGAACGAGGGAGGAGGGAGCCCCTAGAGGTCTCGCTTTGAGGCTAGAGGAGAAGTTTGCTCTGCAGACCGCCCCAACCCTGTCCCCTGACACCCAGCCTCGCTGGTGGGACTGCGGGACTCCAAGGTGGACCAGCTCACAAACCTGGTGGCCTGGGCAGTGTCCGTTAATTTTGGGGTGTGTTTGGATCTGAAGCTGGCACGCTCATGGACACTGTATCCTCTTGTCCCCCCTGCTGCCCCTTTGGCACAGGCTTTGCCACCTCCTTGCTTTGCCCAACCAGTGGGTCCATCTCTGGTGGAAAGGAGCATCTTCAAATCCAGGAGGAAGCTCCTTCCACCTCCCTCAGGGCTCGTGGATGGTGATCTGAAAGCCTGTGGTGCTGCAGGTGGTTTCAGCCCCAGCACCTCCCTCCGACACGCTCCATCCAAGACAGAGGTGGGTTTCCTCCATCCAGATGTGCCTTTCTCTTCCCCTTGTTGACGCAGCGGTCGGTCTGACGCGACATTAAAAGAGGAGAGTAACCTTTACACGGGTCTGCAGCTCAGGGGAGAGCAGAGCTGAGTCCCCCTCTGCGGCGAGGCACATTTGGAATACGGATAGGTCTCGAGCCTCGGTTATCCCTGCGCCGTCTCCCAAATAATAAGCTTCCAGAGATAATGCTGTAGGGCTGTGGAGAGGAAGGAAACAGGAGCAGCTGCTTCTAATTTCACTTCATGGGGAGGGAGGCGATGCTGAGAGCACCCCGCATTCTCTGCACATATTTTTCATCATTATAGGCAGAAATGCCAGAGCGGTGACAGATATTAATGCAGTTCACGCCGGGAGAAAATCTTCTTTCCATCAGACTCCATGTGCAGCAAGAGGGCAGTGCCATTTGCAACCCTAGGGAGGATATGTTTGAAAGGTGACGTGTTTTTTACCCAGGAACTTTTATTCCGAGACAAAGTTCGGTTTGGAGAAAGGGCACCTGAAACCATCCCGCTGGGGGCTGCGGGATCGCTCTGTGCCCGCGCCGCAGAGCCGGGTGAAGGCGTGTTTGGGGGAATTAATTCAGGTTTTGGTGTAACTCGGATGACCTTCCGCTGGCTCCGCAGTGGCCTCGTGTCACCGTGGGGCTGTCATCGCACGACACGGTGGTTTTTGGGACCCGGGGTCCCATCTTACCCGACCCGCAGCGATGCCGCGAGGTTTGCGGTCATACTCTGCAGAGGGCTGCGCTTCCTTGCACCCCTCAGCCTCCTTTTATTTGCTTATCCCACTAAATATTCATCAGTAACATTTAAGACAAAGGAAAGAGATAATTACAAGGGGAGAGTTTTTTTGCAGTATTAAAGGTTAACAGAATTCTTGGCATTTGTGCCTTGTCGATCTCCATATAATTATGCTCATTTCCCAGAATTCAGAGGCGACTGTGCCTGTTAACGCTCAAAGATGGTACCCCGGGAATTAAATTTATGAGATCGTTTCTCAAAATCTTCAGATTCAAACCAAGCATCTCGCCTAATGGCATGACTATTATTAATATTATTCTTGGATGCAAAGCTCCGCGAGGGTCAGAGGACCAGTAGCAAAAGGCAAATTGATCCAGGCAGACAGCAGCGTGCCCAGCTTTTGTTCCCCGGGAGCTCTCGGGCAGCTTGGCAACCTCGGTGCTCTCTGAAGTGAGACTTAAGGTTGGCAAATGATGGGGGCCCCCCTAAAAGGGCAGCCGTGGAGGTTTGAGGTACATCTGAAGCAGCCCCTTTCATTTTAGCTGGGGCTGGTGGGGAAGCAGAAAGCAAAGCTTGGATCTCACCCCCCCTGGTTTTTGTAGGTGACTGATCCAGGTCCAGCAGCAGCTGCAGGCAAAAGGCAAATCGGTGTCTCCGGGAGTGTCGGGCTTTCAAAGATGCCAAACACCTGGCAGTGAGTTGGGGTTTCACTGAGAGCAGCTGAGCGTGCTCAGTGCCCGCCGTGGAGGCATGGCAGGGGCTCTGCTCCTCATGGCTGCTTTCGATTCAACTTGGGGGTCGAAATGGAGGCATCTTCACCTTTCCTGATGCCTGCTTTGCGTGGACCGAGTGGCTTTCTGGTAGGAAGGGGCTTGGCTGGGGAAAATGAGGTGGAGAGGGGGTGGATGCGGTGGTAGGCCAGCATCTGCTGGGGACATTTACTTTCTTGCTTCTCCTTGGAGTTTAGGAGTGTGTGTTAATAGCCAGATGGGCTGGGGAAGGCTTGGCTTGGTGTGTCTTGCTTGGGGCCAGCCCAGGAGAAGGCACAGAGAAGGCTCCTCTGAAGGGTTATCCAGCACAGAGCTCACAGGTGCCCCCAAACAGAAGTTTGGGGGGTAGAAGCTTGTGGTTTCACAGATAAGGTGGCCACACCAGAGTGGGGGGACCTGAGGCACGTGGCTGGCTTCACTTTTCAGCCTGTTCAGCTTTTTCCCTCTTCCCATGCTCCTGCTCCTGTTAAACCACAGAGAGGGCTGAGTTGTGGAGCGCTGGGGTCGTGTCCTACGCTTCTAAAATGCTGTTAGACAGCTAAGGGCCTGGGTTTGTCCTCGGCTGCCACCAGCACCTGATCTCTGCCGATCAAACGCGATGGTGGCTGCGGGGCGAGCGGCCAGGATGCCTCTCGGGGTGTTAACAGAGCCCCATAACCTCACAACAATGCCACGAGAAGCAGGGTGAGATAAAACCGATGGCGATTTTGTACCAGGGATCGATCCCAGTTCATAACTTCCACTGTGTGGCTCAGCATCTCATCAATAATTCTGTTTTTTTTTTTTTTTTAACTCCCTGTATAGATGTTTAACATTAAGGCTGCACACACGGAGGTGCCACCTCATAAATGCACGTGTTGGGTTGTCTGGAAGAGGCTCAGTTGCTGAGAACCATGGGGGAAAGGAGCAATCCCAGAGGAAAAGCTGGACCTCGGGGACTGCTGCCCATCCCTCCCCAAGCTTGCATCTGTAATATCCCTCCTGAAGGATGCTGTTGGGTATCCCTGTGTGCCTTAGGGATGCCAGTGCTATATGGGGGAGGGTGGCTAGGGGGTGAGGCTTTCCTCCTTGCCCGGGCCACTTTCCTCTTCCTCAGGAGGCACTTTCTGGGTCCTCTCTTGGGATGTTGTAGGGAGGCAAATCCTTTGCTGGCCTCTCGCAATCTTTTGCAGGGCAGCTGCAGCGAGCAGGAGGCGGTTGCAGCTCAGCCAGGGATGCCCTGGAAGGAGTTAACTCGTGCTTGAAAATCCCCAGGCTCTGAGCACGGGGAGTGACAAACCCAAGCCCAGCAGTTTTTTTAAAGGGCAAACAAAATGTTCTATTTTACGACAAAGCTCGGGCAGCAGGGCAGCGGATCCCGGTGTGGCTTGAGGGGAAGGCTCCCAAAAGCACACTTCATTTGAATTTAATAGGACGGTTCCTGTAAGTTTATATAAATGCCAGTTAAATATTAACGGCGTCTTTAGCTGGGGTTTAATGGGGTCTCCTGTGTTGGTTTGGTTCTTCTTGAACACCAGGAAAAGGGTGCTGGTGGTCACCTCCTGCCTTCAAGGGAAGGGACCCAGGGCTGAGTGCCCGCGAGGATGCTTCTTGCATTCCCAAAACTGGCCTAGAAACCTCCCCGAAGAGGCAATTTCTCCAGCTCGGCACAGAAATGCCTGTGGGGCGAGAAGGGCTCCAAATGGAGCCGCTGAGTAAGGCTCTCAATCATTGTTTCCTAATTGGGGCCACCATTAACGAGGGGATAAATGAGTCAGCGGAGCCCGTGTCCTTTGTGTCTGCGGTGAATGGTTGTAGGCATCCAGGGCTCGGTAGTTATTCAGGAAAAGCTCCCCCGGCCTCCTGTGTCATTCACCTGACTAATGCCAAGAAAATGAAGCACTTTTTTTTATTATTTTTTATTTTTTTTTGCAACTCTAGGCTTATTGGAGAATAATGTGGTGTGCGATAGCACGAATGGGGTTGGGAAATGATGTTTTCGGTGTGAAGGAGGGAGAATGGCTCGAGCATAAATTATGTTTCTGATCATATTTGGCCTTTTCAGATTAAAAATAAATTTCCACTTTGGGGGTTATCGATTGCCATCTATCAGCTTCCTGAAAAGGAAAAAAGGAATTAAAAGGAAAATCTGGCTGTACAAATTGCCTTGCTATGACCTACTTATTGAAAGTAATTTTCTTTCTTTTTTTTTTTTTTTTCTTTGAAGAAAAAAAATCTTTCAGTGTGGGGAGGCATAGTATTGTGTGTCTGTAGGTTCACAGGCAGGTATATAGGCAGGGGTTGTATGCAAGGGCCTATTGGCCATTCCTGGGAGCAGCTACGAGCAAAACAGATGTTAGAATTGTGCTAGATCTTTCTGAGAGAGCCAAAAAAAAAACCCCAAACGCTGCAGTTGTGTTGTTTTACTTGATAGAGGAACCTTAACTGCAATTTTGCATCTGGTTGTCAGCCTTTGGGACCACTCAGATCCCCACTTTAGGCTTGGCTTTGCTCAAAGAGCCTGGACTGGGGCAGCTTTTGCAGGAAGGTTCCCAGGCCTGGCAGAAGGAGCTGGGGTCCCTTGCAGGGGGCTGTGGGAAACACTGGCCTGGGCCAAACACCACTGTTCACCCCCTTTTTTGGGTATGATTTGCTCTCTGCTCTGCCTGCAAGACTCCCCATCCTCAGATACCACCTCTCTGGTCCCTCCCGAAGAGATGCTCCTCTGCAAAGCAAACCCACAGAGTCTCTCTCCTCCTGACCCCTTCCCCAGCCCCTGTTTTCCACATCCCCCCTGCCAGCTGCCATCTCCCTAGGGAAAATCCTTCCCTTGCTTCTATCCCTGCTGTGGATCCTCTTCCCAGCTGGTCCAGAGCGATGTCAGCCCTCACTTCCCTGCTTGTGCTGCCCTGTTTGTGGTCTCTGCCAGGAGAGGGGGGTCTTTAGCCTTGCTGGAAAGAAGGAGGTTGAGGAGATGGATACGGAGATAAATATATACCTGGATTGCTCCTGTGCTTTGCACGTTCTGTTTGTCTCCTGCCTGTTGCTTGCAATAGAAAAGGGGGGGGGGGGGGGGGAAAAAAAAAACCAACCCTACTTTTATCTAAGTAGGAAGAAAGAGAAGAAGCTGAAAGCAAGAGGCTGCATTTCGTGCTCAGATAGGTGCTGCTTTGCAAGCAGCTTAGCCCGTGTACGGCAGACTCTTCTTCTGCTGTGGTCAAAAACCACCGAAGGAAGAAAGCCTCTCTCATCCCCAGAGGAGGCTACAAAGCTCTCTTTCTCTGCCTGCTGAACCTTCACAGCTGGACTCAGTTGCTGGCTCCTCTGCTGCTGGAGCAACTGAATTATTTAAAGGAACCTTGATTTCGTTTTCTCTTTGCTGTTTTCGTGCCTTGTGTTTATTGTCTATAGATATTTTTATAGTCTGAAGCAATTACAGCTGTCAGAAAAGAGAAGAGCTGTGACAAGCTGATTTATATGTACGTCGTATGTATGCAAGAGAGGGAGAGCCGGAGACGGCGAGAGAGACCAGGGATTCTGCTGGGCTTTAGTATGCAGGAGCTGGCGATACCGGATTTAAATTCCTCAGGATTTTCAAACAAAGCTGATGATCTCCTAACAATGGGCCAAATTCAGCCCTTGCAAAGGCAGAAGCTGCTCAGCAGGTCACGTTCTGCCCCAACCTCGGGCACCTTCCATGCAGACAGGTGCTTCCTCTCCTGATTTAAGATGCTTCTGGCAGTCTGGGCCCCAACGCCGCGTTCAAAGGTTAACTGGCTGTGGTTATTGGAATCCCTTTGGTTCTGCTGACACAGGAGATGGTCTGTGCCTGGCCAAAGGAGTGGCCTTGCAAAGAGAGCGGGCTCTCGCGGGAGGAGAGTGGCGATGGCTGGCAGGTCCTGCAGGCAGGGGTGTTCCCTGGTCGTGGATAGGGAAAAACAGGTCCCCATCCTGCCAGGGGTGCCTGGATGCTGCGGCGATCGGCGGAGGCAGCGTCTTGTGTTCCTCCCCGACTCGCGCACCCCAGTGCGATGCCGCAGCCCCGTGGGAGGGGGTTCCACCCCCACCCGCTCGTGGCCTCGCTTTTTGCAGTTGGGTTTCAAAGACCTCCTCCCATGTAATTTGTTGGTCCAAAGGATCTGCTGAAGGCAGGCGCTTACCTCTCCCCTGCCAGAGCGGCCGTGAGCGGAGTGAAGTGCGCAGATTAAACTCCTGCCAAGAGTTGGGTAAAGCTGCCGGGTCCCCTCTGGGGAAAGGCAGGACTGGAGGGTACACATCCCACCAGCACTAAATTCAAGGAGCAAAGAGCCTTCAGCAGAGGAAGAAGTAAAGAGACTTACAAAGCAATCCCCTCCTCATACGACCTATCAGCACGCACAATAATAATAAAGCTTTATTTGATTGAGTGTTTCCTCTGCCCGGCACAGCTCATAATGTTTTAGAGATTAAATAGCACAGTTAGTGAATTAAGAAGTAGTTTACAGGGGATTCGGAGACTCCAGGGATTAGTAACGGGCTATGGATCCTTTCACATCTAGGTCACTAGTTTGAATCCCGCTCAGGTTGGCAGCGATTTCAAGGAAGGGAAAAAAAAAAAAAGAGAGAGAGAGAAATAAATTGGTGCCGTGTAATAGCTGCCGAGCGTGCGGTGGGGAATGGAGGGAGGGAGGACTTTTGGATAAGGTCCCACATGGCAGAGAAATCCCCAGGGACAGCGCGTGGAGGGGGCCTGGTTCCCCTATAGCAGCTCAGGGGGGGCTTGCAGGGGTGCAGCCCCCCAAAAGCTGCGGCTCGGCTGCTGGCTCTGCACTTGCTCGCTGGCTCCAGGACTCGGTGCCGTGACGATGGCTCCCCGGCACCTTTTACCAGCATGAAACTGTGCCTGGAAATATTAATGTGTTTAGCCGCTAGCGGAGGGAAGGAGGAATTACTCGGCATAAGCAAATGCGATATTTGTTAAATTATGAGCTGATAAAAAGTATGCGGGGACCGTGCTTGTGGCTGGGGAGGAATTTGCCACTTAAGCTCATGCTGTGTGTCTGTGAGGTGCAGGGGACCAGGAGGGCAAGCAGCTGGCTCTCCTCATCATCACCTGCCTGACTTTGGGGTGGGGGGGTGACTGTTGTTCCGTGCCTCAGTTTCCCCTCCTTCATAGCAGCTTTAATGCCTGGGGAGGGGATGGTCCGGAGGCAGAGGAGGGTAAATGTTAGAGGTAGTCCAGTGCTGTCTCTCTGGGTGCAGGTAAGCACGGCGGGGAAGCAAAGGGATGGGGGGGGGGAGGTGGCTCCTGACATCCCGTCCCCCGAGGAGCATGGTGTGGCGGGGGTTAAAGTGGGTGTCCTTAGCCCGGGCTGGCGTGTGAAGTACGCGCCGCCGCTTCTCTCTCTTCCCCCCTCCCCCCCCCATCCCCGCCTCTGTGTGTGTTTGTGCGGGGCTGTACTGGGGGTGCGGGAGCCAAAGTGCCGGTCAGTGATGGAGCCGCTGCCATGACAACCCCGGGAAATCAGCCTCCGCGCAGCCCGGGGATGCTGCCGGCCGGGGCTCGGATGCTGCTGCCGCCGCCGCCGCCTCTGCCGCTTCGCCCGCTCCCGCCCGCCCGCCCGCCGCTGAGAGCTGCTCGGGGCTCCTGCACCCCGACACCCTGACATTCCCCCATCCTGCATCCCAGCGTCTTGACATCCCTCGCCGTCCTGCATCCCGGCATCCTGGACCAGCCTGCCTTTGGGACCCGACAGAGGGGCTGGAGGAGGAGAGGACTCGCCGGGCACCTCGGAGCCCTTTGCCCGCTGTGCCTTCTTATGCCTGGACCCGTTCGCTAGCTCGCCCCGGGGCTGTTTTTTTGTTGGTTTTTACTGGTTTTTTGGACTCGGGACAAGTGTGTGGGAGCGGGGTGCAGCCGAGCGGCTCCCCCGGCGTCTCCTCGCCCAAGTGAGCCTCGGACTGCTGCCCGGGAAGAGCCGGCTCGCCCAACGTCCAGCACCTTTTGCCACTTCTCCTCCTCCTCTTCCTCCTCCCCTCCCGGCCCTCCCGTCCTCCTCCCTCACCCAAGGATACTGGGGACTCCCTCCGGATGCCGCTCGGCAGGCTCAGTGCTCGCAGGCTGCCTTGCCGGGGGCTCTCCTGATCTCCGTGGAGCTCCGCATCGCTCGCCCCGGTGGTTTTGCTCCCCTCCTTCCTCTCCCTCCTCTCCCCCTCCCCACTTTTTCGCTCCTGGTGGCCTTGTCGGGTGTGTTTTTTGCCTGTTGGAAAAGTCCCTGCTGCCCAGGATGGGGGTCGGTGGGTGCTTAGCCCTGCCTTGGAGGTGCCTAGTCGTCCTCTGTCTCAGGCTGCTCTTCCTTGTGCCCGCAGGAGTGCCCGTGCGCAGCGGAGATGCCACCTTCCCCAAAGCTATGGACAACGTGACCGTGCGGCAAGGGGAGAGTGCCACGCTCAGGTAGGAGCAGATGGGTTTCTACCTTTCGGGGGGCACTGGGGAGGTCCCGCTGCGCGGGGAGGGCGGCCGGCACCTTTGGAGGTGCGACTCAGTTTCCCCACGGAGGAGGCTTCGTGTCGGTTGGTCGGTGAGATTGAGGTGCCAGGGAGCTGGACCGTGGCTCAGCTCCTCCAGTCATCTTTGGGAAAGTTACCGGGGGGGGGGATGGAAAAACAGGGGAGCGCTATTCCCTCTCGGCCTCCTGCCCTAGAGCGCTGCGAGGCTCCTGCTGTCGGCAGTCGCGGCTCGGGCAGTCGGGGTTCGTTCAGCGGGGTAAACGCCTCTCTGCTCTTGGGGGCTGTCTCCAGGCGTGTCAAACCAGCCCGGCTCGGGGGAAAGGGGGAGTTGTTGACGCCCCAGTGGAATTTTCTGCGTTTTCCCTATGCCCAGACCTGCTGGGATGAGGGGAGCGAAGGATGGGGCAGGCAGATGCCGCCCTCCTTAAACTCCACCTTGCCCCAGAGGCAAGGGGAGGGGGTTGCTGCTCCCTGCCAGCATTAACTCTTTGGGGTTGGGGGGGAACGTGGGGCTGGGCGTCGCACCCGGGGTCCTGTCACCTGCAGCAGCAGCAGCCATCCAAGGGGTGCAGGGGCTGCCGAAGGAAACCATCATTTCGATCGGCGTAACTCGCGGGACAGCTGATGCTCAGACACCCGTCCCCGTGTCCTGGCAGCAGCAGATGGGCACGCTCGTCCCCGAGGGTGTTTGATAGGGACGTGAAAACTAAAAAGCCAGGTTTTAATCGCAGCGCTGGGGAAACGGCTCTGGCGACTCGGGCGTGCTCGGGAGTGACTTTCCTGCCGTGGCGTAGGTGACACGAACATCTGCGGGGCCAGCTGGGTGTGTGCGGAGAAAGCCGCACTCCTGCTTTACGCCAGGGAGTGGAGCAGGGCCAAGCCGGGGTGGGGAAAAAAAACAAAAAACCCACCTAAGGAAGAGTTTCAGCCAGGTCTTGTAGTGGGAAGACTCAAACCAGGGGCTCGGTTCGGTCCCAGATCCCCCTCCCTGATGTATTTCTCGCAACTCAGCTGTTTGCAGCCAAGCGTCTCGCCCCAGCCCTTGCGCGATCCGGGGAGAGAGCTGTGTCGTGACCGATCCCTCTGGATTTCTCTTGCGTCATGCCGAGGCTGGGCAAAGGGGCTTGGAAATGGGTGGCCGAGGGTGGAGGATGAGGTGTCTCGCTTAGGAATTTGCCCCACTGAGCTTGGCAAAAAAAAAAAAAAGAAAGTCGCTTCTTTTGTCTCCTGAATCGCTGGGCTCTCCCAAGCACCAAAAAATCCTGCAGATCTTGCCACCCGGGTATCCAAGAAGGAGGGGTTTGGGTTACTGGAGGTCTAGGCAGCAAAATACCCAGGAGGGTGGCAGCAGCGGGGTGGTACGGGCAAGGGTGCTGTGCAAACTTACTGGAAGGAGGCAAATTGCTCATGCTTTAGCGGGGGGGGGTTGCAGAGGGTTTCTGGCACAGGGTTTCCAGCACCGATCATGCCAGTGCTCTGCCCCGGCACCGGTGCTCAGTGGAGAACAAAGGAAAGCTGGGGTGAGTCAGCAGGAGGGATGTTTTCCTTCAGTCCAAGAGGCCTGGTGGGAAGAGGGACAAATTCTGCCCCTAGGAGGTTGCCCTGGGGAGGGAGGGCAGTGGCTTGGCATCGCCCCAGTGCTGCTGTACGCACATCCCAGTTCAGCTGGAGAGCCGCTCTGGTGCCAAGGGATGTCTGGGTCCCTACATAGGTGTCTGGTCCATACAGGCGTGCCCAGGAGACGAGCACGTGGGCTTCAGGGTGTGCGAACCGTGAGGATGATATTCCTGCCGTGCCGATAATCCTCCCGCTGTCCTGCCCCTACAGTGGGGCATTGCTCTTGGAAGTGAATGGCTTTGGTGCTGCTGCTGGCTCCATGCACTGATTTGGGAGCTGGACTGGTGAATGACTGTGTTTGCACTGGTGTTTCGGGACATTTTCCTTCCGATTTGAGGTGGGAGCAGTTAGTCCGGCGGGCAGTGGGTACACGGCCGCACCCCCCAGCAGGTCCCAGTCCCTGCAGTGCTGTGGCAGGAGCTGGGAGAAGCACACATGAAAACCACACACACACTTCCAGATGAGGAAATCAAGGAAGCGTGAATCTTGCCGCCCGCTCCCCTCCCAGCCTGGTGTAACCATCGATCTGTTTTGGAGGAGTTAACTTGTTCAGAATAGCAATGCTGCTGCTCCCGGCCACCTCCTGCCCAGATCAAGGCAGCAGCCCTGCCCTCCCCCCGGCCCTGCAGGGGTGGCAGCCAGGGAAGGGTGCACAGGAAGCAAAAACAACCCCAGAATCTCCTCTTTTCCCACTCATTTCCATGCGAAGTGGGAGGATGGTGAGGCACAGCCAAGGATTTGGAAGGGATGTTTCTAGAGGTCCCTTCTTCATTTTTTCACAGCCAACAAAAAAGGAGAGCAAGCTGAGAACTTAGCAGCAGAAGTTGTTACTTCTGGGAAGTGCCCAGAAAGTCCTGTTCCCCACGAAGGAAAGAGCTTGGCTGTTGGAAAGGGGTTATTTTATCCAGGGCGACAGGGTGCCAAGGACCCCATGCCACTGCCAAGCAGCGGTACCCAGCCAAGGAGGCTCTTTGCAGCTCTGTTCCCTCTGCCCCTCCAAGCAGAGCGAATTCGGTGGCGGAGAAATAATCTGGATTGACTGCGGTGAGGAGACACCCATGGGCTTTGCTCTCTGCAGGCCTGGCTGCTGTAAATCTACTGTTAGGAGACAGTTTAGGACTAGAGACGTTCAGGTATTTCCTTTTGTCTTGTGGTGTCTGCTGGAGAGTGCAGTCCTGTCTCTGGCTCCCCTACCAGCACTTTAGGTCGCTGTATTGAATTTATATCTAGGCTTAGACCTTGGGATAGAGCTGCCATCTGGGATAGGAGGGGCAGGACTTATTCCTGGGTGCAGCAAAACCTGCAGGGAGAAGAAAAGGGCTTGTGGGTGTCTGTTCCAACAGCTTGGCATTTTTACTACTGCGCACCTTGGGCCCTGAGCTGGGGCTGCTCCTGCCTTTGGGGTTCCACTCAAGGCTCGCTTGTGTGCAGGGGTCAGAGCTGGCTTCTTGCTGGATCTCAGAAGGCCACGTGGTGAGGATGAGGCCACTCTGTGTCCCCTCCCACCACGTCCAAATGGCATCCGCCCTCACCAGTTGCGTGTGGCTCACGCTGGAGAAGATCCATCCTGAACTTTCAACCAGCGTTTGAACCGAGTCCAGGCGTTGCTGAGACCTTTGGAACAGTTCTCTCAGCACCAAAACAAATGACTTGATTATGATTTCACTTTAATTGGCATCAGTCGGCGCTTTCCACAGCGAGGCTTTGACGATCCCAGCACGCACGGGCTCTTGTGTGGTATGCCCGTGAATTTACTGGTGCCACCCCCTGCCCTGAATTCACCAGCCCCCCAGGCAGATCTCCTCTGTGGTGATGGACAGTTTGTTCACAGGCTCCTCTGTCCATCTCCTCTGGTTTTCCTGGCAGGGTGATTCGATGCCTTGATTTGTTCCCACTTCAATTCTAATGCTAAAAGTCGAATCTGAGTTTAAGATGAGTCGGAGTTTTGGTTTGGTTTTTTTTTTTAATGTTTCCTGTGGTTTCCACTCAGTGGTTTGAAAAGGGCCGTGCACTTTGCCACTGACATCTGCCACGGTTTACCTAAGCCTGTTCTGCAAATTTATTTGGCTCCTGTTGTGCTCTTGAAATAATTTTGGAGAAATGGTAACTTGGCGGTGAAGCAAAACAAAATCAAGCGTGTTTGTTTGACGGACGCAAACAGAAAGCTCTTGTTTGCGGAGCCAAAAAGAATCCATCTCAGAAACGAGTCTGTTCTCCCTGACTCCGCTGCCCCGTCTTTCCCCGTTTCTCTACAGGAATTTGCCTTTCCTTGGTGTTATTGTGTAGCGTGGAGAATAAGGCTGGTGCCTGATGGAGACGAGTGCAGTGAGCTCCGGCTTGGCTCCCGGGGGAGGCTGTGCCCAGGGAGAGCTGCTCCTGCCAGGGCTCGAGCCATGGGGATTCTCCGCTGAGGTTTTGGGCAGCTGCCTTTGTGGTTTGCAGTTGATGAGTGCAGAGAAAACCTGCCAAGGGGGTAGGGTGAGCGGCTCCAGGCTCCGTGTCCTCAGGAAAGTGACATTTGCCATCCCCATGGCTTCAGGGCTGAGCGGTGGGGGGCTCCGAGGGTGCTGCTGGGGGCTCCAAGGGTGCTGCCGGGCGCTTGGCACTGGGCTCCTGGTGCAAGTAAGGAAAGCCAGACAGGGCAGAGGCTGTTCACGAGAAGGTCCAAGCCATGACTGTTGGAAGCTCATTTGGCCAGTGCTGTGTCCGTTTTGCTCGAGGCTCCCCACTCCCACCTTTCTAACCCCAGCTTGTCTCACACCCCCGAGGATGCCCTGGGCTATGTGCTGCTCATGGCAGCTATCCCATCTCCTGCCCTGCTTGGCCAGCTCCCCACATCCTTGCACAACCACCAACGAGGACCTCCCTCCCCAGGGCTCAGGCCTGTGGCATGTTGTTCCTGGGAAATATTCATCCCATGATGGTGGGCTCCATGCCCAGTACCTGGTATTTTTTTTGTCCTGATACAATTTCTTATTTCAGAGGCCAAGGCATAATTACTTTGCTTTTCTTGGTTACTGAGCAGTCAGTGACTTCTGAGAGCAGGAGCTTGGGTAGTACCAGTCCCCAGCGGTCCTGTGGGCATGGGGTGAGGGTAGAGCTAAGCTGCCAACTGATGTATTAACCACAGAATGGTAGGGGTTAGAAGGGACCTCTGGAGATCATCGAGTCCAACCCCCCTGCCAGGGCAGGGTCACCCAGGGCAGGCCACACTGTGATGCACCAGCCCGGGTGATGTCACAGCAGGCAGAACGCTGGTGGTGGCCCATCCCACAGGGCAGCTGGTGACACGGCCAGCCCCGGATGGGCACGCACCGAGGGCTGTGCCAGGCATGCTGGCTCTTCCTTCCTCCGTTGTTGCTGTATCACGCCTAGACAGCTAGAGAGGGATGGGACCAGACCACAGCACGCTCCTTCCAGAGATAAGTATCCTGCCTGGTGCCCATCACAGTCGTGCAGGGAGAGCTGCAAGCTCCTCAGCTGTGGGCAGAGGGAACTCTCCCTCCTTTTACCCTGGAGAGCTGCTTGATTCCAGAGTTTATTCTCCTGAATCCTTCAGAACCTTTCACACTCACTTTCTCCTTCAAACCTCTCCCTTTTTTTGTTCCTGAGGGTTAGGGAATAAATTCAGGGCTGTGGTGACCCCTTCTATATTGCAGTGAGGGAAGAGGAGAGCGTGTCCTCCTGCATCTTCACCCTTAAGTAGGGAGTCAGTGAAAATGTGAGCAATACTGAGGCTTAGGTCTTGAGTTTCTGCTCAATATCACAATTCCACTTCACCCCTGCCTCTCTCCTCCTGTTGTTGCTGGGTCCTCCTTTCTGGCCAGGGTTTTCTTCCCGTGTCCCTGGGGATCTTCCATCGGAGGGGCTGCAGAAGTCCCAAGCGGTGCCCACGTGCGCCGCTCCCGGCTGTTTGTAGCTCGCGAGTCGATTGCTTTGCTTGCGATGGCATGTTTCTGAAAGAGGAGTTTATTGCTAAAGTGACATGTCAGCAAATCTTCGCCACCTCTCTCCCATCTCCGAGATGGAATCAGCTTAAAGTGGGGGAAAAAAAAAAAGAAAAGAAGTCATATGCATGGATTTTTTTTTTTTAATTTTTTTTTTTTTCCTGAGTGCAATTTCCATCTGAGATGAGACAAGCTCTTGATTGCTCTGCCAGAGGAGGGTTTCCCTTTATAGCTCTCCTGGTAGAGCTGCTGCCTGTAGTTCACTGTCTGGGCTGGGGTCTCCTAGGGGACAAGTGTGCTGTTCTGGAACTGTCATCTCCATCATAATGTTAAGCATCTCCAGTCTACCAGCTCTGGAAAGATTTAAGTCAAAATGACTTGTACCCAGCTCCTCTGGGATGGGGAGGAAGAAGGGCGAGGAGGAAGGGAGGCCGGAGCAGCCTTGCAGGTGACAGAGCTGGCCAGTTGCTAGGGTGGCATTTCTGATTGTCCAGCCAGGGTTATGAAACAGAGGTTCAGTTCTTCTCCCTGTTACCGACTCCTCGTGTGACGTCCCGCACCCTCCTAGGTCCTATAAACGTGTGGATTCACGTGTGGCAATCACAGCTCTTCGTTGCTCTGGCTCCGTGAGTCATCTGCTTGCATTGCAGTCTTTTTTTATGGCAGGATGCATCCTTCTGTAAGGAAAATGCTAACGGTGTCCTACTGGAGGGCACCACAGATGTCCACCGGTGTCCTGCCCTTGCTTGGAGCTCCAAGTGGTTGCTGCAAGTATTTTTCAGCTGGGGGTGCCAGGGAGTTGTCATCGCAGGGGTGTGTGGTCGGGGTACTGCAGAGCTCCTTGGTCGGGTGGATGAGCATTTGGGAGGAGCTGGAGCTCAGCCAGGGATAGGGGCCAGAGAAAGCAGTGCCACCCCCAGCTGTGGGTCTGCTCACAGCCCCAAATGCTGCTGAGAGGCTCCTCTCATCCTGACCATGAGCTCACGTAAGCCTCAGACCTAAGCGCTTTTGGGTGACGGTCCAAGGGATGGCAAGCAGACTGGTCTCTAGGTCTTGGCCATCCCGATGCTCTGTCCCCATGCTCCCCTGCTCTGCCTTGGCAGAGACCTTTGGGCAGCCAGTGCACTGCCACTTGCCATCATCCAGGGTGAACTGGCAGCTCTGTGTGCGTGTGAGCGAGGGGCAGGGTGGGGATGTGGGTCTTCTTCAGCCTGTGTCATCATTGTCTCTTCTGCTGGCTTCACTGGAGTTCCTCCAACCCATGCAGTTGGAAAAACCCTCCTTTTGGTCTATCAGAGTTGTTTTTCTGTCCTCCCAGACCTGCCTAAACCTGCTGGTTTGAGCTCAGACACCTTTATTTTCCTTCAGGAGGAAGGGGGGGTGAGCCTGGGAGGAACTAATCTACGACCGTATCAGCGGGAGAATGGGCTAATGGAAATTGTAATGAGAATACAGAGCCAGACAGACAAGCAAAAGGGAAAACGCAACCCCACCAATGCAGCAGCGAGATTTATGCTGACAAAGGGGCCGATCCAGTGCTCGTTAACGTCATCACGAGCCTTTACCCCAACTGTAATGGATCATGTTAGAAGACAAGCGCTTTTGTCTCGCGACCGTACTCCAAGCTTGCGGGCGGAACGGCAACGCGGGAAGGTCCCGTTGCACGTGGCATCTTTGCGAAGGGAACGGGAGATGCCTTCTGGCATCTCCTTAGGTTCGACTTTCAGAGGTGCGAGGCTGCGAAGGAGCCAAGTCTGAGACTTGGACTTTGCCGCCTGGATGCTGTGGCATCTGCTGAAATGCCAAGCGCGTCTTAATCATTAGTATATTAAAAAATCTTGCTTTAAATAAGCATTCTTCAGCTGGCGGTGAGTGGCGTTGGCTCTTGCCACCAGCACTCACGCTGGGAAGCTTTTATTAGTGTATATGCAAAGCAAGGAGGCAGAAGAGCAGATGGGTGGGTATGGAAGGGCAAACTGGAATTTGCAGCTGGATTCTCCCCTGGAAAAAAAAACCACGGTCAGGGAGATGGACACAAGGTCTGGAGAACTGAGCCTGGTCTGAAGGTGGGGACACTTTTGGGGAGAGTACTGGGATAGGAAAGGACACCAAGGGTCAAACGGGAGACGTGCGAGCCCGGCTCTGCATGTCAATGAGGCCAGAGTAAATAAGGAATAAAACCACCTTCCAACATGAGCAGCTGGTGAAATATCACAGGTTTTTTTTTTCCCAGAGATGGGAGATTTTGACCGGCTCTGCGCCTGTGACCATAAATGCCTCTGACACCTGCGTCTGTTTTATCAGACACATGCAGAGCCCCGGACAGGATCCAAACACTCATTACTTTGGATTTTTTAGTCTCTTCCCCCTCCCCCCACTTTTTCTTTTTTCCATGTCGGGATCATTATTTTCCCAGCTTCACATCTTCTGTTCAGCAAAAGCAGTGTGTTTTTCAGACTTAACGTTTCTTACACGTCTCTAATAAGAAGCTTGATAGAAAGCTGCTGAGAAAAAGAAGTTCTCAAAGGTGCTCGAGAAGAGCAGGGCAGCTCCAGGTTCAGAGCCGCTTCCAAATCTCAAGATGGTTTGGACCTACAGACAGGCACAGCACTGAGCTTTGAAGGCATATTTGGGTTCTTACCCTTAAATCCTCCAAATTCATCAAATTATAGGTACAGGGCTTCATTCCAGGACAATCTTTATTATTTTGCTTCCCTGTTCCTCTCTTACAGGCTAGTATGAAGCTCTTGATGAGCTCAAAGGAAGAGCAACATAGGTGAGAAATTGCACAAGTATTTTCCAGGTCTCTCAAGGTTTGGTGCTTATCTTGCACTGGAGATTCAGTAGGAGCTGGCCAAGCACCTGCCTCTTGTAATTTTATATTTAGAATTCCAATTGATACCATTTGCTCAGTAAGAAAATACTGACTTTTTTTTTTTTTTCTTTCTTTCTGAAGCAAATCCGTTTTTCTTGCGTACTTTGCCTGGCAAATATTGAATTCAGAATTTCCATGTTGGGGGGAAAAAGGCAGATTTGGATTTGGTCGGAAAAATAGTATTTCTTTCTTTTAATCTGAGTTTATGAGTTCATTGAAGTCTCTTGTCACCTTCTCCAGGAAACGCTCTGATTAAGCTGAAGTGAGATTTTGGGGGTTTAAAGCGTCTTATGGGAAACAGTGTGGTGATTTTCTTTTTTTTTTTTTCATTTTTTTTATTTCATTCAGCCTCAGAAGGGGAGGATTTCTGGCTACACAGAGTTTCCCTTTAGCTGAAAAGAATCTTTCCCTTCTCCCCTCTGAACTACTTCACAGTTTGGAGTCAATTTTCCCATCATCCTTCATCCTTCCTATCGCTTCTAGCTGGAGGAGCTGTTCTGCTCTGACTCAGACAAAGGTGACGTTGAAGATCTGTTTTCCAAGGCCAAATTTCAGGCTGGCCAAGGCACATCGTGACCCTGTTTGCTCAGCAAACTTGCACAGTGTGAGAGCCAGGGCAAAACGTGGCAGCGATTTGGAGGGGCTCAGCTGGTCTCTGTGTGCGGCTGAAGTGATGCGATTTAGTCCTCTACAAACAGGAGGAGCACAGGGCAGCAATTCGCCTCGACTTGTGCACTTGGGGAAACGACAGAAAACCCCTAGATGTTGAAGAACCTTCTCTAGATGTTGGTGTTCTGTGACGTGGTCAGGAGGTCAAAATCCCACTGGGTTGTTTTTGCTTTGTCGCGGAGGTGATTGGTTGAAGGAGATGCCTTCACTGGTGCACGTCGGCTGGATCTCCTACGTTTCTCCAGCTGTCCTTGCCTCCTGGAGGACAGCAGCTGTGATTTCCATGCTGGTTTGAAGCCAGCAGCACACGGGCTGCTGATGTTGTTTAGCGAGACGTGGGGCCCTTCATCTCGGGCCCCTCTGAGTCTGAAACCAGCATGCCAGGCGTTTTTGGCCGTTCAGAGCTCCACTTGGTGACCTCCATCCATTCAAGTGTCACCGCCCTAAGTGGTCTCAACAGACGGCCAAGGTCTGAAGCGATCACAGGGTGATAAATATCCCCTTGGTCCTTCTAGAAAAGACTGAAGGCTCAATGGCAGCTCATTGCCTAGGAGAAACTTCACCCACCCTGCCGGGGCTGACCCTCCAGGGTTGGTGGGAGCTGCAGCCCGAGCCCTTTGCGGGTTGAGCACAAGGGGCTTGCAGCCCGTGGTGGGAAGGGAGGCTGGGACCGTGCGGAGAGCCACCCCCGGGGCTGCCGGTTTGGTGCGGTGGGGAGATGTCAGCTCTTCCTCTCAGCTTCCCTTCGCGGCGCCAACTGTCAGTAATTTAACTAACGTTTTGTAAATAAATGTGGCATTCGGACAGCTGTCACCGCGCCTGTTATAAACACTCCTTTTGTCACTAAAAGCTGGCAGCACCGCTCCGTTTCCCCTGCAAATGCAGCTACCACTGCCAGTTAGCTCCTGAAGCCAGGGCTGTCAAGGAATCGCGTGCCGGCCGGCGACTGGGAGACCGTGGCTTCGTGCGGGGAGCCCAGCGAGGCGTTGCCAGGCCCTGGTGCGAAGGCAGCTTTTGCATCTCGGAAAGAAATAAATAGCCTGAGCAGGCAGCAAGGAAACCCATCAGAGTGTGGCTGTAGGGCTGCTGGGTTCCCAGCCAGGATCCTGGGGTGTCCAGCTGCAGTGCTGGGGGTGGTGTTGGCTCCTCTGCCATCTCGTCGTAGGTAGGGTGAGATGGGGAGCCCAGTCAGACCTGGGCTTCCACGTACCAAGGGAGCAGTTTGGCACTGGCACCTCTAACACTTTTCACTTTGGAGAGTGGGCTCCTTGCTCATCAGGCTTTGGTTTCAGTAGGTCTCTCTGGAACTGGGTTGGATTTGAGTGGAGAGATCTGTCCTTGGAGCCCATTGGGTCTTGCTCAATGCACTTGTCTTATTAGGAGCCTATTCAAAACCTTCCGGCAGCCTGGATGCTTCTCCTCCCAACAAAACTGACTGGCAAGGGGATGCCCTTGTCTTTCTCCTTGCTGGGAAGTCTTGACCGCCTACTGGTTTGCTCCTCTCGCCCTTCAGGGAACCTTGAAGCTTCTAACAGCCCTCCCCTAGCCCACGGTGTCTCTCTCCCAGTATCGGGTGGTATCACTTGGAGCAGTCAGCACCTATAGCCTTGCCGTGCTGCATTGATGTGTGATGCAGGCAGTACAGAAATCAGCACATGACATCGCTCTCTCTAAGCTGCTGTAAAATTAGCTTCATCTCAAGTGGCAGAAAATGATCATATCCTCGCTTGAGGGCGATGAAGAATATTCCTGAGTCACTGCTAGTGATGAAACAGGCAGAAAATCCAGAGTGATACACAACTGCCCACTCAGTTTTAATCGCCGAGGCCATTTGCTGCTGCAGAGCCTTAAGACGCAGCTTCCTCCTCCTCTCCCTCCCTTTCATCCATCACTCCCCTTAGCGACCCAGGCTGCGGATCCCAGCAGGAGCAGAGCAGTTTCCAGTCCCACTGGTGAGGCTGCGGGCTACAAGCACCTCCTGCTTCTTCACCCTTCCCCTGGGAGGGGAGGGAGGGGGTCAGAGCTTCCTATTCTTAAAGCAATCAGAGGAAAAAGATGGAGCCTGCCCTCCTCAGTTCTTCTCCTTCCAGGCTGTGATCCTGCAGCCTGGGAAAAACTCTCTTCCAAGCTCACCCTCAGCTTCACAAATTTTCCTTGCTGCCTCCGAAGCAGCTGCTGTGCCCACGAGGATGTTTCCTGCTGTGTTTCTCCCCCTGTTCAGCTTTAGTTCAAAGCCATCTCCCTGGATATTTTTTTTTTTTTTTTGTGTCTTGGATAAAGCCACCCTCCTTCCTACAACTGCCAGCTCAGTGCTTGGGAGACCTCTTGCCAAATTTGCTGGCAACCAAGGCCAAGAAAACCCTTCAAAAACACTGATGATCAGAAGCAGAACACTGTAATGCTTCCCTTCCTTGCATATGGTCCCTGGCATCGTGTTAGCACTGAGGACTGCTCAAAGGAGGCTTCCTGCAAGTCCTGCCTTGACGGTTTCCCCCCAGAATTTGTAGAATCACAGAATGTTTTGGGTTGGGAGGGACCTTTCAAGCTCATCTAGTCCAACCCCCCTGCAGGGAGCAGGGTCAGCTTCAACTAGAGCAGCTTGCTCAGAGCCCCGGCCAACCTCACCTGGAATATTTCCAGGGAATTCAGATGGAAGCCTCCCCCCTCCCCGGGTCTGTAAAACCCTGGCAAGGTTCACAGTGAGTCCCTCAGCTTGGGAATCACCTCCTTGCTCTGGTCTTGCACGTGGCTCGACCATCGCTGACCTGGTTCGGCGTCGTTTTGGGGGAAAAAACAGTAGCAATTCTCCAGTTCGTGCGGATGTTCGAACGAACTCTCTCTTTTTGCCAGTCAGGGCTTGTCAGTATTTATCCCTTAACCTGATTCTGAGATGTTCTCTATCCTGCAGATTTGCTGGGATATGCTATTCACACAAAACTCTCCTGGTGTCAGACTTCTGCTAGGATAGCTTAATAGCTCCTACCAGCTTGCGAATAAGCGGGACTGGCAGCGGTACAGACGCACAAGCATCGATGTCTCAAAGCAGGGGTTTTGCCAGTGTTAAAAAATCAACCATTCCAGAATCTCATTCCACCCCCCCCCACGATGGAGATCGCCATACCGGCGAAAGTTTTCCGCCCCGATCGGCCAAATCCGGGCGAGTTTGTGGTCGAATCCCGCTCTCCTCGCCGTAATCCCCGGCAGCTTTGCGGGCCGGGCGTTTATCTGTCGGCGCGAGCAGGTGCAGAGCTGCGGGACGTGGGCTGAGCCTCTCGCTTTGGTGGTTATTCCAGCCTCCAGCCGCTCCGTTCTCCCATCGGCGTTCCTCCTCGGCTTGATTTCCAGTTTTTGGTCTTGGGTTTTTTTTTAATTCCTCAGCCCTTCCCCAAAAAAGCGGGAGTCTGGATGGTGCGGGTTTGGGTTGGGTTCAGTGGGACCCTGGAGGGATGAGTATCCGGGTGAATAGATATTCCATAATCATAACTGGTGATTGATAACTGGGGGGGGGGTTGGGGGTTATAACCAAGCACTCCCAAGCACACTTGCGTTCCGCATGCGGAGACCTCCTTGGCTTGTGTGTATATGTATTTATAGACCTTGTGCAGGGCTGAGGGGTGAAGGTACAGAACAAGGGGAGAGAAATTCGTGCAGATCCCTGTCGAGAGAGGCAGGAGACGGGGATAAAGCCGACGGGAGCCGGCGCAGATGGGGACCGCGGATACCGCGGCCGCACGGGGTGGAAAAACGAGTCCCTTGGCAAAGCAGGAACGGGGACTGCTCTGGGGAGAGGTGGGGGGACGAGCCCTTTAGCAAATGCTCTAATCTTTTCTCCGGGGGGTGCCAACTGCTGCTTGTTTCTCCTGCTGTGAGTCTGAAACAGCCCCGCTAACCTCTGGCAAAATCGGGCGGATAACAAGGGAGGGAAGGCTGACTTTGTTTGAAGCTTTTATTTATTTATTTATTTATTTTTTTCTTGCCGGGCTTGGGAAGCAAGAAAAGAAGTTGGATTTCAAGTGGGGTTGTTGCAGTAACTGAGGGAAATGAGAAATGCTCTTCAGCTGCCGTCTCCTTCCTGACGTCCCAATAAATAACACTTCTTGCTCGGAGGCAGCTCAGCTCTTAGAGGAGAGAGCTGGGCTTTGGCTGTTATATTTTGCCTCAGCTCAAGGGCCCCTTCCCTTTCCTGCCTGCAATTCAACCTCCTCAGAGCCTGCCCTTCTCCAGGGCTGCTCTCCGGGCACGTGGTTTCTCTTCTGACACGGGCTTTGGTTTTTGGAGGAGCTCCACTGGGGGCAGGGCTGCTCCCCAGCATCCCTGGCTCTTGGGCACGGGCTTCGTTGCTGGTGCCTTCCCCCCATACTGCTGTGTTGCTGATGCCACGGAGGTCCCAAGCAATGGTGCTGCCTTGGTGCCTCAAATGCCAATGATGGACAAAGTGTGAGGCTTTGAGGGATGGAGAGGAGCAATCCCAGGTGCTTGCTCCTGGGGAGATAGCCAAAAACTGCTTGAAATGCCCATGGTAGTCTACAATCCTTCTGTGTCCGCCGTCTTTGAAGGAAACCAGGTCCAACCACGCAATAGCTTGATCCAGAAGTGAGGCATCGTCCTTCTGTGTGTGAGGCAAAGCTTCCAAAGCGAGTCTGTCAACCAAGGGGACAGTAAGTGTCACTGTAGAGGTGGTTTTGTTACCTATGGGATCTTCCTCTAAGGATTTTTCGCCGGGTTTTATGTGCCGTTTAGCCACCTAACTCTAACTAACTTGCCTAGTTGTTCAGACCTGCCCAGTGAATTTGTGAAAGCAAAGTGCAGGTCATTTCTCTTCCTCTGCATCCTTTTCCCCTTTTCCGCCTTCTGCTAACTTTGGTGGATCAGCTGGCTGATTTTTGTCAGCTTTTGCAGAGGATTGGGTGTTCTGTTTCTACAGCTTCCATGAAAATAGAGGGGTAGAGCTCAAGAGACCTCATTAGTCCCGTGAAGTAATGACAGAATGAGCTTAACTCTCGTATGAGACGCCCCAGAATCAGCGTGGGCACTGGGCATATGCAAAACTCAAGGGAAGAGGAAGCTCCAGCCTGAGCTTGCAGCATTTGAGACTCAGATGTGTAGGAAACCACCATGGTACCCACGTCGCTACCCAGGAAACGCAGCGAGGACTCCAGATGGGGAGGGGCTGAGGGCTCCAGGTTGCGTGGAAGGAAGAGCCATGAAGATGATGCTGTCTCGCTGGAGACAACCTACCAGTCTTGGTGAGAAGGAGATGGAGAAGGAGATGGAGGAGAGCTCGGGCTTCCACATTTCAGGCAGCTGAAACGAGCGAGGGAAGCTGTGCTGAGCTTGCCTCCGTCGGAAGACTGCAACAGCTGCTCGCAGTGGCATTGCTGAAACCGGCTGGCTCGCCCTTCCTTTAGCTTCAAAAAGAAAAAAAAACCCAAAAAATCAAGGCAAAAAAAACCCCACAACAGCAACGGGGGAAAAAAAAAAATTAAAAAAGCCAGTAACTCGCTTTCCAGAAGTTCCTAATGCAGCAAGAGGCAAAGCGCTGGAGATAAAAGATATAAAAAAGCGAGAAAAAGAGGGAGAAAATGCATTTATGAGCTCTCAAACTAACAGCATGCGACTCTCATATTATTTTTCCTCCTTAGCCTTTGAAACAGAACAACGGCCCCGAGCCTTCTCGGCAGATGGACAATGTGCCTGCCTTAACCACTTAACAGCCATTAGCCTAATTTCACGTACTGGAGCCAAATTAAATAATAAGTAAGAGGCTATGAAAAGCTGGTTTGGAGGCTGCGTTACTGCCTTTCACTTGATAACCTTCTCATAAACAGATGCTCTCTCTCTACCCTATTAACCTTGTCGGAGAACAGGGAGGGGGGGGGGGGGGGGCTTCGAGGAAGCAAACAAGCCAGCCCTTGGTGGGGAGGGGGGAGGCAAACCAGATGTGGGGGTCCTCCCGATTCCGGAGCCTCCTCTCGTTCTTTTTCTCCCCCGATGCCCCGGCCGTGGAGGAGCCGTTGAGCAAAAGCCCGTTCTGCGGTTGCGTCCAGGTCATTTGGAACGTGCCAAATGATTCATCTTGATCAGCGAGCCCATCTGTACCTGCTGGGCGAGGCTGAACCACCCGGAGCTGCTTTTGTGGACAAATCTGTTTTACTTGGAGGAAAGGGGAGATGGTGCTGGTAGGCAGGGGAAGGGGAGGTGGCCCCGTGGCTCGGTGCCTAATCCCTCCCCGCTTTTGGCTCAGGCAGGGCGTGGGGGGCTGCAGCATCCTCCATCCTGCTTGTGCCACTACCTCACCCTTTCAGATGAAGTCATTTTGCTGCTCTTTGCCTCTTCCCCCAACCTCCCCCCGTGTTGAAATAGGAGCAATTGTACTTGCCTAAGCTTTGAGAAGGTTATTAGTTAGTATTAATTAGCTTGCGAAATGCTTTGGATGGTAATTTGGGGGGAGGGTGGCTGGATGAGGCTTTTGCAGGTGTGTGCAGAAGTTGTCTGTTATATATACATATATATAAAATTTTCTTTTTTTCCCTGAAAGAATTTAGGAGCCACTGCCTTATTTCTAACCCCCTGCCCTGCAAACTATTGCTCTGCACTTTGGTGTCTTGACTTCGGGGCTTTTGAAGTTTTCAGGGGATTATAGATGACCGCGCGGCTATTTTTGCTGAAAGGTTTTATTTATTAAAAAGCCATCTTCCTTCATTAAAAAGCCCCGTTGATGGGAAATAGATGAGCGGCTCTATTACTGGCGTGCAGCGTGCCACGCCAGCCCGGTGCTGATGAAGTGATGTGCTCCATGCCCTCCCCCAACTCAAGAAGCATCTGACACCTAAAATGAAGTGCATTGAGCCATCCCCTCACCCCTGGCTGCAGGGTCCAGGGCCCTGGGGGTCGATGCTGAGAAGGGTTGGTCTTGGTGTGAGGTTTCCAGCAGTTTCTTGCTGCTGGCAGCAGCTTAATTTTCTTTCCTTGTTGGTTTTCCTCCTTGATCTAAGTTGTCACACAGGCTCTGCTTATATATGCAGAACCCATCCTCTGACTGGCACGGAAGCTGATAAAGCTGAGTTTCTTACAAGTTCACTTCATTTCGGTCCAAGGAGGAGTAAATGACTTGCCGCCTGCGGCGGGGCCGTTTGGAAAAGCTTTGTGTGCTGCGTGGATTGGCTGAGGTTCGGATGAGGATGAAGCTCATTTTTATGTGGCCTTTTCCTCCGTGGGGCACTCGCAGAGTCCCTCTCCTGTACCTGGCTGCCTATCTCTTTTAGAGTTGCAGGTACTTAATGTCTTTGAGCCATCTGTTCCTCTGTCAAATTTAGTTAAAATTGGCCAAAGGCTTCACAAATTATTGGGGAAGAGGCACAGAGGCAAAGAGCACGGTTGCAAAAGCTCATTCCAGTAGGAGTCAAGGCTTCAAATACATCAGGATACGTTACTTGGAGACTACGAGGTGGCTGGGGAGACGGGATCCACATCCAACCTTTTGCCAGCGTGAGGGATATTAGGCTTGAGTCTATTTTTGGGTACTGTAGAAAGCTCCTCCGTGGAGATGGACTTTGCTTTGGGCAGGATGTGCTACCTTAGCTTTACTTGGTCACATTATGTGGCTTTTGGTCCAAAATGAGCCCCGCTCACCCTTTTCTGAGGCACTGACTCTTACGCCGAGATGCTGCAGCTGTACTTTCCAGGCAGCTGTTTGCTGAGGAACTCCTCTGACGTGGGCAGGGATGTGGTGGTTGCTTCCCAGTGGCATGTGGCATCACCAGCACAGCAGCTTGGCCTTGCTGGAGGAAAAGAAAAGGGAGGGCTGTCTTGGCTTTGGGCATCCAGAAATCCATAAATCTAATCGGGTCTTGGAAAGAGAGAGGAACTACTCCACCTCCCAGAGTCCTGTCTCTTGTTATGGGCTATGAAAGGACACAGATGACCAGCGTGGGCTAAGGTGAGATGAAATGCATCTATTAGAAAGAGGAACCAAGAAAAAAAAAAAATCCCTCCAAGGCTAGGTGCTTCTTGATCCAGTAACTTTTCTCTAGGAGCCCAGAAAAGCAGGAGCAATCTGGGATACTCGCTCCTGTAACCGCGGGTGTCTGAGATGATGGATGTCTGCATCTGAGCCTGTTGTCTAGTCCCCCCCCCCCCCCCTTTGTAGTCGTTGGAGAGCAATGGACCTTTTTAGGGTGCAATTCATCCCAGTCGAAGGCAGATGTCTAAAATAGGTCAGACAGATTGTGTCCTGGCAGTGCCTTTTTCTCTCCGTTTGCTATAAAACGGGGTCCGAGTGACTAACTTGCACGGCGAGGTGATAAATCCCAACCCAAGTGCTTAGAGGAAGCCATAGGATCAAACCAGGAAATACTCCACATGGATCAGGGTGTGAAGTAGCAGAAATGGGGGAAGAAATGGGGGTTTTTTTTGATGGTTTTGTTGTTTTTTTTTTTTTAATCCTAAGCCCATTCACTCCTCATCCCTCCAACTTCCAGGAGTCTCAGCTAAGCAATTCTGCCTCTGGCTTGTCATTAGGTACCTCACCCAGCAACCTGCAGGTTCATTAGTATTCTTTTAAGTGCTAACGAAATGTCTGAGCTGCATCTTTTCTGCATGAGAGGCTGAAACACCTTAGCAGTAAAGGGGAAAAAATAAAAAATCAAGACTCCAGCGCTACGGAGACCACCCGGAGCTGGACCCTTTCTGCCAGCAAAGCACAGTTCGTAGCAGCGTGGCAAAACCACGGGAGCGAAAAAGGAAAAAAAAAAAAACCAACCCAAAAACCAGGCAAACCCAAAAGTGGTGGGAAGAGAATTTTATCTTTAGAACTGTGTTTGCAACGTGGCAATTTGAGCCGAGGCAATGCAGAAATCCGTAGGATTAAACAGCTGCAGGTTCAGAGGCAGCGTTGAGGGTTGGGTTAGGGATGCTTTGCTTTCTCCTGCCCCGACAGGAACCTGTAGGGCTGCCTGGCTCTGCTGCGTGCATGGGTGCAAACTCCTTTTTCTGGCTGGGGTGGTGGGTGCCAAAAAGGTGGGACGGCACGAGGGCTGTGGCTGTGCCCTGCCTGCCGGAGAGACTTCCATTGATTTTTATGTTCTTCAATGGAAACAGAGCTGACAGCCATTAACCAGCCTCCCAGCCTCTCCAGGGCCAGGGATGGAGGCAGCTAAGGCTTTATTGAGGAATTTTATTTTTTTTTCCCCTCTTAGGCTTGTGCTTTGCTAATGCTCAGCAGCTCTGGCTGCAGCTTGGGAGGTGGAGAAGGGCTTGAGAGTGGAGCAGAAGAAATAGGAGGTGGAAATGAAGCTCCCTCACCTGACTTACACCCAGGGTGTACCTGTGTTTTGGGAGGCCCCCTATTTATGTAACCAGTTTAGATGTCCACACACAGCTCTGCTAAACATTCATGGGAGAAGATGGATGGATGGATGGATGGATGGATGGAACCATCTCTTCTGGCTTTATTTGGCAGCTTGGATGTGTTCCCTGCTGGGCTGTGAAGCTCTCCCATAGGGATGGAGCACAGCCAGGCTGGGAATAGCAGGGTACAGAGTGAGCTCTTGGGGTGTCAGCAGGCACTGGGGAACAAGGTGCTGTCTCTGCTAAAAGCAGCACCCCTCAAAAGGGTTTCTTTCCTCTCCAGAGGTTTTGCTGGGAATCTGGGAATTATCCCAAGTATCTCTGTGGTTCTTCAGGGGGAAAAAAAAAAACCAACTTCTTCCTCAGGATCTGTGCCAGGTAGAAGAGAGCAACAACCATTTATGGTTGAAAATGGACTCTTAAAATTCAAGCTTTGTGAAATAAATAATAAATATTTTGTGTCACATAGCTATAGATGATGTAGATTTATGAAGCTTATGTATATTTTATATATTCACATTTGATGTAAGATATTTAATGTCTGCTGAATTCTCAGAAGAATATTTAGCTTGGTGTTTTGTTTATTTACTTCCCTCCCTCCCTTACTTTGGGTGTTCTTGTTTCTCATCGCTAGCTGTCACTGTGCAGCTCTTCAATAACTGTGTTTTGTATTCAGTTGCAGAGTTTTCTTTGGGGGGTTGGTTTTTAATATACTGTTTATGAAGAAGCCTGATTTTTGGGAAGGATGTGTGTTTGCAGCAGAACACTTCTGCAGCAAAGGGGAAGGTCTCAAAACCAAAAGAACACACAAACAATATGGGGGGAGGGTGTCGGGGGGAGATTATTTGGCTTTTTTGGACAGTGAATACTGTAGAAATACCTGTGACATTTTCTCAGACTTAATAGACAAGTCAGTTCCTAAATGTCTCTGCCCGGGCTGGACCTCAGCTGCTGATTTAATGGCAAAGCTCTCGTTGGAAACCCAGGCGCTCTGCTCCCTTCCCTGCTGGAAAAGCAGCCTGGGCTCTGGGTTTTAATGAAGGAGTTGATAATGCTGTGGTGGGTGTAAAGGCTCCTGCTTTTATTAGGGAAAGACGTGAGCTTCCTCACTCCCTCACCCCTGCCCGTGTGCTTGAAAGATGTTCCCAGTCCCCACGCACGCTGTGCATCAATCCCGCTCCGGTTCGGGATGCTGGCGCAGTGAAGTTAATTAACTGGATCAAAGCATCTCTCCTGTAGATCAGGATCCTTGTCAGGATGCCGTGTCCTTGGATTTCTGGGTGATGGGTTTCGGTGTTCGTCTCGCCCTTGCAGCTGCTCTGGCTTGGTGGGACACGCTGTTGTAGCCAGCACGGGGCTGATGGGAGCACTGGGATTGTATGTCCTGAGATGGGGAAAATTCTGATGCTGGAAATGGAGACACTGGGAGCTGTGGGTTTCATGCTTGATTGCTTTCCTGATTGGTACTATGAAAAAAAAAAAAAGAAGAAGAAAAAGAAAAAATTGCATTAGAGAAAGAATGTTTGATTTAAAGAGTGCCTGGAAGCCAACACCATCTCTGTTTGTTTTCCTTCCTTTAGCAGAAACCTTGTAAAATTTTTATGAAGCATTAATGGATCAGAGATTTTTTTTTTTTTTCCCCTCGAGCAAATTTTATGAGGTGAAGGTAACCCCTCACCAAGTCCAGCCCAGTTCAGCACTCTTGAGAAACACAGGACATGGAGTGCTTTGGGCTTGTTCCCTGAGCTGTGGCTTGTGGGAAGGGAGGGAAGGGCTGGTTCCCAGCCCAGGGAGTGTGGTGGTGGAGTCGTGGCTGGCCCTGGAAGGGTGAGCAGGAGGTGTGGGATGTGTTGAAGTAGTGGAGGGATGCTAATGTGTCGTTTAAACCTTCGCTATCAAATGCTGTTGTCCTCCTTTGGAGGAGGAAGAGAAAACTCCGAGGCTGTGATTTCTCTGCCCAAGGATTTCCAGGCAGGGCTGATGGTTGTGAGCTTATTTTACAACCCTGCCTCGAGCTATATCCCTCCAAGAGTTAGCTGGGTAAGGGGAGCAAACAAGCCCTGGCAGCAGCCCTGCAGAAAAGCATGGAAAACATCCAGCTCCGAGGAGCTTAATGGGAAGTTATTAGCCTGAATGTCCTCCTTATTGTGGAGGCCGGGCTGCCTTATCATCCTGACAGCCCCGAGTAATTGATGTCCCTTCAGAAGGAAGCCGAGCTGAGGTTTTGTGGTTCAGTGGGAGGCTTTGCTCTGCTTGACCTTCCCATTGAGGAGCAGCTGAGGATCGTGAGACCATCGGTGCAGCTCCAGGAGTTGGGCATGGGGAAGTGGCTGGGAGAGATGGGCAGGGATGGATAGCAGAGGATGGACCGGGGCAAACGAGGACACCGATGGCTTGTGGTGGCTCAGAGCTGAGGTTGCCGTTTGGTCCTGTGTTGAAGCCTGTCCTCAAGGCCACGGCAGAGCAGGAGCTGGGGGTGTTTTGACATCACTAGGGATTGCTCAAGCTTGGAGGGGACGGCCCATGGGACGTGTTTACTAAATCAATACTCCTCTGGAGCTCACCACCCTGGGGAACTGAGAGCCTGGCCAAGGATGAGTCGATCACAGATTAAAGAGTACCTGCAGTCGCTGCAGGTAAGGGGATGTAAACCTGCTGCTCCTACTGAGATGCTGAGAACATCTGTCGGGGCTGTGTCAGTGGCTGCATGGGACTTGTTTTCCAAGAAAGTTTCACAGGCTGATACAGAAACAGTCAAGATCGGTGTCTGCGGTCCTGGTAGGACTTTGGCGTCCTGAATGCCTCGAATGTTAACTCTTTCTGTGCTGGTCCCCATGTGGCTCCTCGTTAGACTATCCTGTCTCATGGTTTGGTTGTTTTTTTTTTTTTCTTCTGAACTTTCTTGAAATATGCAGTAGCAATCAAGGCAATTAACTGTAATTGCAGAGAGACTACCTTGCGAAGGCGGGACGCAGAAATAGGCGGGTAATTACAAGGAGTTATAAATGGATGGTTATTTACATCAGGAGTGATGCGCAGGGATTTAGTGATCGGAAGCGTGAACTGGTGATTGCAGCAAAGGACAGTTGGCTGGGGTCGTTCCTCCGAGGCTCTCGTGTGCCCAGGCAGCTCTTTGGTGCTCACCTCCTTCTGTAACAGGGGAATAGGTACTCACCATCCCGGGATCGTTAGTGAGCTGTTAGGGTCTTTAAGAGCACTCTGCTATCTTCAAATAAAATGCAAAAGATTATTTAAATAGGCACATGTCTGAAGACACATGGATGAAAGCTCCTGGGAGAGCTTCTTGCATCCTTCCAGTGTCTGAAAGGGGCCTATGAGAAAGGTGGGGAGGGACTTTTTACAAAGGTAAGGGGTAATGGCTTAAAACTGGAAGAGGGGAGATTCAGATAAGAGATTAGGAAGAAGTTTTTCACTCAGGGTGGAGAGACACAGGCACAGGTTGCCCAGGGAAGCTGTGGATGCTCCATCCCTGGGTGTGCTCAAGGCCATATCGAGAAGGGCTCTGAGGCAACCTGGTTTAGTTGGAGTTGGCCCTGTCCATGGCAAGAGGGTTGGAACAAGATGGTCTTTAAGGTTCATTCCAACCCAAACCAGTCTATGATCTGATTTCTGACTCAAGACATCAGTGCTGAGTGGCTGGGATGGGCTGGCAGTGAGGAGCGGGGCTCTCCTCTGTGAGCAGCACCCAGAGTTGACCCATGCTGCTGCTCTGACCAGTGGCTTTCTTCTGGTTGCAATGTCCTGACCTCTCATGGTTCTAGAGGAGCTGCCTTCCTGATACATGGGAAGAAAATGCGCCTTTTAGGTCTTGTTTCCTCTTGGGGAACTCACGGAGAAGAAAGATGGCAAGTAGCTCTGGTCTAGGCAGGATAATCCACCTGAAAACTGGCCACATATCGCTATGTACCGTGCTTTTCTAGGGTTAGCAAGCTACTACAGGAACCTCGAGTTACCCCGCTGCAGCTTCTCTCCAGAGGAGCACCTTGTAGACATCATGCTCTACTCTGAAATGATTTTATTTTATTATTTTTTTTAACTGGATTTTAAAATGCTGTTAGGAATAAAGGAGGACATCTTTCCCGTAGTAGCAACAAGCATCCTGAGAGAGCCACCATTAAGACAGGCAGCTCGGAGGAGGAACAGCGTAGTTGGTCTCGTTTCGGGAGACAAGGTACTTTGGTGGCAGGACATCATGTGAGTTGTGTAGATTTCCTGGCCCTGGTCTCCCCAGAGAAGCTTAAAACTTTTAGTGCCCTCGTGCTTGGATGTACTTAGCGACAAAGAGATGTGAATTATTTAAAGATACAGGAAGACATGAAAGCCATTAGGAGGGGACCCGGTGCCCCCAGGAGATAGTGCAGCCTTCTCCATGCTTCCCCTAGACAGCTTGCAGGCTGCCTGCAAACACCAGCACTGACACCAGGGAGGGACGTGTGGGATGGAGGACAGATGCTAGCTACCCTGAGGCATGTGGGATGAAGGACGGATGATGGCTACCTTGGCCTAAAGGCAGAGCTGGTTTTCAAGTGGCCTGCAAGTTTTGTTTTGGACTTGGTTGGCTGGGTGCGATGAAGGGCAGCTTGGTGTGGACCCCAAAGAAAGGAAAATAGCAAAACCCATGCCAGGCAAGGTGATGCCAGAAGATGAGAGTGGGCAGAGGGGTGTTAGCCAGCCCTGCTGCTTCAGCTCTAGGTTGTGTGCAGAGGGTTGGGATGCGGTATCCGTTGTGTTCGTGACTCTTTCTCTAGAGGTAGGACTTGAGTCCCCAGGACAGTCACTCCATCACCTTTAGGGATGCGATGCATGGTGAGGGTCTTCCTTTCACCCCCTCCCCCTTGGATTGAGCCTGTCTGAGATGCACCAGGAGGAGACAGTCTCAGCTGAGCACATTCCTTATGTTTCACTGACGCGTCTTCCTCGTAAGAGCCGGAATTTATGTGACGCCTGTTAAACTGCGGAGGAAATCTCCAACCTCACGTGGAGCATCCGCTGCTGTCAGGTTCGGAGAGGCAAATGCAGAGTTGTGGTGCGCTCGGAAATGACTCGTGCTCTGCCTTTACACGGCGAAATCCACTCTAACAAGACAGACAGCGGGTCGGGACAACGTTAGCCTTTCCCAGAGCATCGCCAGGCTTCGTGCAGTTTGTTTCCATTCCCGCAGCTCCTGGTAGCGATGGGAAAGGTCTGCAGCCTGGGCTGGCCTCCGTCCTCTCTGGATGCCTTGTGGCTGGCGCTGGGGAAACGAGATCTAAACCTCACAGCCTCCTCAGGCACCGGGTGCTGCCCACACAAAGGGCTCTGTTGCCTGTGACACGGTTCCCTCTGGGAGACTTGTCCCCATGTTGCTCTTTCCCGTGACGGAAGCCAGCCGGAGAGATTTCAGCTCAATTGGCTTCTGGTTTTTTCACAAGGGAGGGCTGGCAGGAGGAAAGGTCTTTGAGGGAGCCGTTTCCTGCACAGAGGGGAATCACTGGTCAGAGAGAGATCTTGGTGGTTTACGATGAGGTTAATCTCACCTCCTTCAGCCCTATAAAACTTAGCCGTGTCATCGGCGTCTGCAGAGGTTTTAGAGGAGCAAGCAGCTCATCTGGTGAAGGGTATCTGTGGCAGTTGAGAGGTGGCCTTCTTGGACATTAGAGGAAGGTGCCGAGGGACATGGTTTAGTGGTGAACTTCGCAGTGCTGGCTTAATGGTTGGACTGGGTTAATGGTCATTTTCTTTCCAAACAAAACAGTTCTATCATCCTAATCTAAGAGGAGGCTGCTAGCTTGGGTATGGACCCCTAACACCAAGGGCTAGGCCAGCTGGAGTCCTCCCCAACCCACAGCGTGGGTGTACTGGTGATCCGAGCCCAAGGAGATGCTGGCTCAGGCAGGCAGGGGAGTTTCGGGCGGGCTGCCTTCCTGCCTGGCTGCTACTGCTATGGCTGAGCATCCTGTATCTCGCTCCGAAGCTGTAATTAGCTCAGTCACAAAGCCGGCGGCCGCGATTGAAACCCGCACGGCGAGGTGTGCTCCCCACGGAGCGCGGCGGGTCGGTGGTTCTCGGGAGCGGGGTGGCAGGTCACCCCTGCTGCAGTAAGACCTGTCGTTTAGACAAGACCCAACACAAAGTTTTTGACTGCTTACTGCTTTCCGGATAGTTGGGTTTTATTTCTGCTGGCAGAGGCGGCGCTTCAAGCATCTTCCAGATTTCACCGCTGTTCTTCTCTAAATCCTTCTGTCGTGTCTTTCTGCTGGCCGTTCTGGATTGCCGTTGGGATGGCATCGGGTCGTTAAACACTGAGACTTTCTCCCCAGAGGTGGTCATGAGGATGAGGAGAGCAGCTCCCTTCTATCTCAGCTTGCGTTGTCAGACCCATCCTGATGGAAGGCGATGTGCACATAGCAAATGGGTTCTGTTGCATTTGAAACTGAAATTAAGGTATTGGAATAGCACAGAGCAGGGAGCTCCATGGTTGGGCTGAGGACGACCTGGGAAATGGGTATGGTGAGTGACCAGCAGGTCTTCTCCATCTGCAGAGTCTCTTCTTCACGCAGAGCAAGTACATTTGATTTATTACAACTGTGACTGAAAATACTACTGGAGCAGTAGGAGAATTAAAAACATGCGTGGCATGTATATGATACAGAATAACTAATCTTTCCTGACATTTACTGTCAATCATGGGTAAGGAGAAGATAACGAACTCTGCCTCTCATGTTTTGTGGTCTACAGTCTTCAGTCATGAAGATAAATGTCAGGCATCAGCTGTCCTTTAGTACAACCATATTCTGGCTGGTAGCAACGTTCCAACAATTTTTTATGCTGGAAGGTGAATCTTTGTGGAGCTCAGATAACGCATCCAAAATCCTGGGGAGCTTGTGTGAAAAGGTTTTGGTTCCAAAAGAGAGGGACTCGGTGTCCCCTGCACCAAGAGCTGCCACAGTGGCCTCGGTGGCCATGGTGATGTCCCTATGAGCCAGATGGAGCTCGGAGGAAGCCCTTGTGCTGCTGGGATTTCCCTGAAGTGTTTGTCCCCTACATAGATCTGCCTCTGTAGTCAGTCAGACGTGGGACCCCTCTTCTCGTGGCAGCTGGATCAAACTCCACGCACAGTTTTACTGGTGAAGTAATAATGACTTTTTAGCCCATCTGAAATTGTTTCCCCATTCATACCAGAACTCTCGAGTTATCTGGGGGAAAGGACGGAAAATCTGGACAAAAAATGGGGTTTTCTTTTTGAGTATGTCCTTTGAAATAAGGGGGGAAAACCACACAGTTCTTGTCATTTTCAACTGAACTGCCTAACTCAGAGTTATTTTGCATGGAGTGTTAAGTGAAGGAGGTTCAAGCTAAGTCACCAACATGGGGAAAAAATATTTTGGGGCTGGTCTGAAGAGCTTGGTTTTGTTAAGTGAAGGAGGTTCAAACTAAGTCACCAACATGGGGAAAAAATATTTTGGGGCTGGTCTGAAGAGCTTGGTTTTTACGAGAGGATGAAGGAAGCATCCACCCAGCCAGATCCTTCATGCAAAAAGAGCCAGAGAAAGGACATGAGGACCAGCGGGGACGGAACGAGGGACATGCCCCCAGTTTAATGGCACAGGGAGAGAACACGGCTGGTGGAGACGCCTGGGCGTTTTGGGAAACTGCTTATTGACATTTACAAACACCGTTTCCCTCCTAGAGGTGCCTACAAGGGCAGAGTTAGCATTACTATTATTAATAATAAATAACAGTAGTACGGTAAAATGTGTACTTAATATATCTTGTGTCGTTCAGTGCATCTGCCAGTGCTTTACAGAGGAGAAATTGTAAGCACATGTGAGAAGGGTAAATACGAGACAGGCAGGCGGACTCGTAGGGAGATGAGATGGAGATCAGGAGGTTCAGCTTTATCCTCTTGTCCTTTTTGCTTCTTGGATTTTATATTATAATTATATCACACTTCGTTAACCGAGATCCGGGTGCTGTTTAGGGTTTGCTGAGGGTGGTCATTTCTGAATGCAGAACAAGTCCAGGCCTGGTGGAAAAGGGGAAGAAAAAGGTCGTGGAACGCTCCTGCCATACAGAATCTGCTGGCGAGGGGGGAGGGAGCGGGGCTATCATGTTGTGAGCTACAAATAGAGTCGTTAGCGTGCCATCAGATAGCTGCTGGGCATCGATAGCGCTTTAGCAACGGGATAAAGATAAATGTGAAGATAAGAGAGTTGGTTTTGCCTTGAAATCAACTTGTGGTTACCAAAAGAGTTCGTCTCCACGTTGATTTCTTCATTCTGCTCCCGTGGTAAATGCCAAGTCTTGAAATCTTATTTATGGCGAAGCTAATGAAAAAAACATCCAACAGAGCCAATGCTTCACCCAAAGGATGTGAAGATCTTCTGTGCTGTCTTAATTAAGAGAGGTAACGGGGAGACTTCTGAGGCCACCTGACTGTGTTGGGATGGCTAATTGTCTCCCGCATTGAATGAAAGATTAGGAGTATTTAATAAGCGAGGGTAGGTGCCCCAGTGTTTCAGCAAGATGCACTTAAGCTCAGCCTTTCTTGCGTGTTTTTGAAAGTCTGACTCATATTTCCCAGCACATCTCGGCAGCTGCGAGGGCATGAAACTTTTTTTCAGATGGGAGATAAGATCCTTGTTGTAATCACATGATTCAGAGAGCTGGCGCTTTAAGGGAAGGAGTGCTAAAAATAACCAGAATTGGTGACAAGATAGTAGCAATTTTGGCTTTTTGCAACCGTGGAGGGCTGGTTGCCAGCCCTACGGAAAGGAGTCAAGGGCTTCATTCTGCAGCGTGGCTCCGAAATGTCATTCCCCCAGTGACAATTTGGGGGTAAAAATAAAAGAGAGGAAAGGATAGGGAGGGGAAAAGATGGAGTGAAAGCGAAGCAAATAGCGAGGGGAAGGGGAAAGGGTAAATATTGCAAAATGTTAAAAAAGGGGGTACGGGAAGCAGGGCACGGCAGGGCTTGGACTAGAGCCGCATGGGCGAGGATGCTGTTGGAGGAAGACAAAAGGAGCGAGACAGAGTGAGAAGCACGAAGAAAAGGTGATTTGGGTTCTTTTATTCATTACTAACCATAAAAGGCCCAGACTGTGTTGCCAGTGGCTTTAAAATCCAGGACCCTATTAAACCTTCCTTGATGTAACTCATCACTTGGAAGCGGAGTTAAAGAAGGGGCGAGAGGGAGGAGGGATGGAGGAGCTGGATGGATCAGAGGGGAGACGTAGGGCGAAGGTCTTGCCTTCTGACAACGCTTCTGGGGGATTGAGTGGCTCGGGCTGCCTGTTTGTCTGGAGAAGCCTGATGGGACCAGCAGCATCCTGATGCTCCTTGGAAAGGGATCGTCCCGGCTGCTGCTCCCCAGAAAAGGGCAGTGCCCCCCATTCCCAGGTATTAAAGCAGGATTTCTGCCTGCCGCTCGCAAACCAGCTGCAGCTCAGGGGAGGCTGCGCTGAATGCGAGATGAGATGGGAGAGATCAGCAGATAAATGCGATGGATAAAGCCAGCAGCAAAAGGTTCTTCGGATTAAGTTCCTTTATGATAAATAGCAGGCATGTTGCTGTCGAGCTGGAGGTTCACAGCGGGGTAAGGAGAGGCACCGGTTGCACTGGCCAGCTGGCCAAGCACGATCAGATCCGGGCAGTCCACAGGTGGGACTGGGAGTGCACTGGGGGAAATGGGTAATCAGCATCACCGACGGTCCCCCTGGCCCCCCTGCATCCCCTGGGACTGTCCTTTTCCACACGCTGCTGCAGGCACCTCGTCACCAGCCTGCAAACCCTACCCCGTGTCCAGCTCGGGGGAGAGTTGTAATTAAAAGAGCTGTTCCCCGAGCCCCAACGACTTATCGATTTTGTGTGTGTGTGTCTGTGCGGGTGTGTGCTCCTTTCTCCTCGGGGGAAATAGAAGAAACCATTCATTTTTAAGCGAGGCTGGGACGTGACACACGGGTCTGTGCCATAGCACGTCCTCTGCTCCCTTGGATGGTGGTGGAGCAGCGCAGCAGGGCGAGGAAATAGCTCCCTTGAGAGCTGCTCCCGGCCGAGGAGCATCTCAACCCCCTGAGGATTTCCCTTCCATGCCGTGGCTGAAATACAGAGATGGCTCCACAACTTGCATGGACCCGTGGGTTTGGGGGAGCCTTTGCAGCCCTGATAGAGATGCCACTTGGCTGGGAAGGGAGGAGAAGGATTCAGGGGTGCTCTCGCTGTATTTGAGCATCCCTCCTCTGAGCCGACCTGGGGAAAATGGAGAGGTGCAGGGAGCTGCTGCCGTTTGCTCCGGTTCGTGAAGTGGGTAATCAGCCCTTTTTATGAAGTCCAACTCCAAGCTCTTTGAATTTCACCCCGCGTTCTCCCTGTTGCAGAATAGAAACGGCTGATAAAGGTCTTATCTGGTTGCTGTGCTTGAGGGAATCGGCGCTGCCAGAGGAGCGTGGCTGTGACCGAAGCCCCGTTGGGAATGCAGCGTGCTGAGCGTGGCTGGGGGGTGAGGGGCAGAGCACCAGGTGACAACCAGAGAGGTGACAACCCTCTGGAGGAGCCGAGAGGGCCAAGTGCAAGGAAGTGCCTTTTGGAGCGAGCTGTTTTCCCTAGGGAGTTTGGGAATTGCCTCCTGTAGCCGCACACCTCTGCCTCTCCTGGAAGGAGGAGGGATGTTTGCAGGTTGTTTCTTTGTTTGCTTTAAAAGAAAGATGACAAAACGCAAGGTTAACCCAAAGAGATCCGTGCTCCTGTCATCCCTTTCCCTTCCTGATGGAAGTAGGGAGGGTCCTGCGGAGTAACTGAGCAGTCAGCGGAGTAGGATGGTTCGTGTGGCAAAAATACTCATCTCGGTGACTTGTCTGGGAGAGACTAGACAGCTTGACAATTATTGATTTGAGAAGTGGAAGGAGATGCTGGAAGCTTTGCCGTTTCTGTAGTGAGGAGAAGACCAGCGTGGGCAGATCTGGGCATTTGGCTCCGTGAGACAAAGCCCCGAAGCAGAACAGAGAGATCCTCAGGACCTCTCCCTCCTTATCATTTCAAGGAGAACCAAAAAAAGAAAACCAAAAACTCTAGTCCACAAGAGCTTGCCCTGAATCAGCCCTTTCTGAAGGGGCTGAAAGGAGAGGAAGGAATCTCATTAGCCACCCTTTGAATGCTTAATTTCAGGCGAGGCTGCCAAGGCACCGGTTACCCCTGGGATGGGAAGCCTTAGCAAGCTCCGACGGCAGCTCGCCGTGCTCAGAGCCTCGGAGAAGATCTTGAAGCATTATTTGAGGATTTGGCCTGCTGGAACCGGGCAGGCTCCAAACTCCAGATATTGTTGGACTTGGCAAGAGCGTCGCGCTCCTCGCGGCCGGGGAAGGTTTTTGTCCTTTGCGAAAGCTTGAACAAACTTCCGTTAAGAATTAAGCGGAGTCCTCTGCGTGTCAGCAGTTCCCTCGCTGCCACCTCCGATGGTTTTCTCTGCGTTTGCCCCTCTTAGCTCACGGGCATCTGCGGCACATCCATTTTTCCTAGAAAGCTTTGTGTCCATCTGCTCGATCGACTCGGGTAATGGATTTAAGACCCCCCCCTCCCCTCGCTTCCTGAGCCAGGGCATGGAGATTATCCCTCTGATATAATTCAAGGAAACCCCTCAGCTCCCAGCTGGCTCAGGCAGTTGCTGGGTGATAGAATTCACTCCAGAAACAAACTGGTCCGATGTAGTGCCCGCGGTTGGAGGTGAATCTGGAACAGCGGTTTAAGTGGCTCCACCAAAGGTTTTCCCCATTTTTTTTCTCTTGGTTTTGAGGCTTTCACACTGAGAATACTGGTGTTGTGCAGGGAGGTTTGGGAAGGTGGTGTCTTGTGCCATAGTTCGTGGCATTGGTGCTCCAACTGTACCAGTGCATGGGTCCTTTCCACGCCTCGCTTTAGGCACAAAACCTTCTCTGCTTTTCCATCACTTGTCTTGCAGTTACAGATGTTGTGGGGATGGGCCTCGGGAAAACCCCCGACATCGAGCAGTGGGGAGGGAGGGCACACGAGTGATGTCATCCCCTTTCCAAAGCCTGTCCCGCAGCTCCAAGCAATGCCGGCTGAAAGCTTCCCATAGAACCTTTTCCATGGGAGCATCTGTTTTTATTTAAGGGAAAAAAGTGATCTGTAAAAAAAAACCCAAAAAAAAAAAAAAAAAAAGAAGAAAGGGGGAAGAAAAAAAACCAAAACCCCCAAACAAAAGAAATACAAAACCGTAGAGACAAAAGAAAAAGATATTGATTTTTACTTTTTGTTTTTTTTTAGTTTGGATCCTTCCAGAGAGGAGACTGTGCAATCATGCAGTCCCTGTCTGCCTGCCTTCCCCACTGTAGTTTTTTGAGCCCTTTGGCCAATTTCTACCCAATTTGACAGAAGGAAAGAGGTCTCAGAGATATTAAATTTCTATAAATTTCATTAAAATAGGTGGCTGGGTAGAAGGGACCAGCTATTACAGCAGCCCCACGAGACTGAGACTCCAGCATATGCAGAGCCTTTGTTAAACATCAAACAGTACCTGAGGAGAGAGACTTCTCTGTGTGAGCAATTTCAGGAGCAAAATAAATAATAAAACCTTTGACCGGCGCTTGCACCCGACGAGCCACTGGGAACCTGGCTGTGGAGCCCTTGAAGTCCGTGTTACATTTGTTCCACTGACTGTGGATGGCTTGTTCGTTCCGAAACCAACTTGTAAGTCCTCGAAATAGGTCACGGGCAGGATGGGAGAAGAGTACGGGTCTCGTTCGGCCGTCTCCGCACCGGAATAAATTTGAGCCGTGGAAAGATGTGGCCGATTTCTCCCCTCCCCCGGCACGCTCCCGTTTTCTCGCTCGGCTAAAAATGCTGAGCTCCAAATTGGGAATTGGTTCCGAGCAGAACCCCGTGCGCCCGGCGGGGAGAGGGATGTGGCGGGGTGGGAGGAGGCAGCCGGGCAGGCCAACCGAAAGCTCTGTATTATTAAGATTTTTAGATATACAGTTTTGATAAAAGCTTGCAAGTAGCAAATTTGCTATCAAGCCTAATGTAGCATGGCAGATTTTGTCTGAGCTAGCAAAGGATCACATTTGCAGCTCCTCTGAGGCGGGGAAGTGGGCTCAATAGGCTATTTTCCACATCCATGCTCTGTTCCTTAAAAAAAAAAAAACAAAAAAAAAAAAAAAGGGAGGGCAGGGAGGGGGGAGAAGGAAAGGAAAAAAAAAGTTATTTTCCCCCCCCTTTTTTTTTTTCTTCTTCTTTCCTCTGTGCATGTGTTTGCCCTGAATGTTAATAGCTGTTAACTGGCATGCTAAACGCAGGCGTAGCCGTGGGATTTGGGTTTTGCTGGGTGTGCAAAGTTGCTCGGGAACGGTTACAGATGGGTTGCAGCGTTCTGGTGAGTCTGGGGTGTTACCGATCTGTTGGCATTTTCCTTTCGACCCTAGTTGAGTGGAATTAATACCTCCCTGTGCTTTCCAGCACCGTGCAGAAGCTGCTGGAGCGACAGAGGAAGCAACAAGCACGTTGGGAAATATCCATCCGGAGCTGGGTTTGGTCCTTGTTCACGATGTTAATCGGGAACTGATTTTTACCGAGTTGGGATTAAAAACTACTGCTTGATAAAGCAAAGACACAATCTCTCTGCTGGTCCCACCATTGCCCGGGGCTGGGGGGGAACCGAAACAGATATGGGCACTGGAGTCCCGTGGCAAAATTCCTGCTGGATTATAACGTCACCCGCTTGGAGCTCTGTGAGCCCGGGCAGGTTTGTTAGCGTTCTGGCCACGCTGTTCCCAAGTCTGTTTTGTATTCAGTGCTCAGCGGTCCTTTTTGGTTCGCAGTTCCCTGAGAGATGCTGCAAAGCCTCTGCCTGGGCACCAGCTTAGGCTCAGCGTTGCTGAACGTGACCCAGGCAGGGCTGGGTTTCCTCGCTCACCTCCTCAGAGCCATAAACCAGATACTTAGACGTGGCATGTAGGAGTCTGGAAGTTTTCCTGTCCGGATATACCAGCGTTTTTCTCATCCGTGAAGCAACTCTTCTTATTTTAGGAGACTGTGGCATATTTTCTTGCTCAGGAGAGCGTAAGGAGATGGCTTATTTTCTGATGGGATCAGGCGTGTGTTTTGTTAATGCTCTCTGCGATGTGCTACCGGTTTTATTTGCACCATTTGCTGCCTTTCTCTGGTTTGGTGACCCAACATGCTTCTGCCCTGGCTCACAGTGCCAAACCTGAGCATCCTGCAACCTCTGGCTGTGTCCCTGCCTCTTGTATTTTTTGGTTTTTTTTCCTTTTTATCCCTTTCCCCTGCTTCTGTTTGGCATTTTGTACCTTGTACAGTTTATTAACGCTCCTTTGTCACTGCCTGCCTGATGGGTTTTCTTTCTGCTTTCCTGCAGCATCCCTAATCTCAGAGTCTTGGCTTCATTTAAGTGGAGGGGGGAAACAAAACCCTGCTGCTTCTGCTAAATCAAGTGGTGTTTGTGTTGGGAAATGAGAAAGTGATGCCATCAAACTCACTTATTCTGGAGATTGGCTCGGTTCACATCCCGGCTGCTTGCAAATCACATTTTGTGGAGCCAGGGTGCTCATTGCTTGGCAGCACGTCTCCTGTGGCCCCCGCCCTGCCCCTGACGGGAGGGCAGCTGCTTATTTTTCCTCGATATTTTGGCAAAAACTATGGGGTTTGCCTTAGCAAGGGAGGTGATAAACCTCAACCCTCATCCCGCACCATCCTGGGCAGCGCCCAGCACCAGCCATGGCAGAGCCGAGCCAGGGTGACGTCCCCCAGGGCTTCCCTGCATTGTACCAACAGGTCTTGTAAATGTACAGGACCATTTAGGCTTTTAAGACATCTGAGGCCACTTTTCATCGCAGGCTGGGCTGCTGCACAGCTTTACAGGGTCATAAAAGCCCTGACAGGAGTCATAAAAGCCTCCAATTGCACTGCACAAACCCATGGAGTATATTTTAAGGGCCCCTGAGTTTTCATTTTGCTGCTTTTATGGGAACTCATAAAAGCCTCGATGAGCACAGCCCCTGATTGGCTCCTCAGCACGGAGGTAGTTAAAATTACAGCCACCGACAAATTGTTCCAGTCTAAATAAATCAGGGCTTTGCATGGAGCACGAGAGAGGAGCCCCGCTCCCCGTGCCGGCGACACGCGTGGGCTCCGCGTGTCCCTGGTCCCCACGCGGGACCGGTGCAAACTGCCCCCTCCCAGTCCCCGGTGACTCTGCCATCCTCCCGGAGACACCGAGGCACGGTGACACCTCGCAGGGCTTTCTGCCGGGCTGGAGGTACGGGCACGCTTTTCTGCTGCGTCACTCGGCTGGCCTTACGCACGGGCACACCGACGGGAGGTACCCAGTCGCTCCAGCGCATCGCTGCCCCGTAGCCCTTGGGCATCACGTCCCCCTCCCGTGCTCCAGGCTGGGAGCCCATTGGGGTCCCTCTCAGCTCCCTCTGCACAGAGGGATGCTAAGGTGGCTGTCAGCGAGGCAGGGACAGAGCCCAGCGCGCGGCAGTGGTTGCGACGCGAGCTGCTGGGGTTTGGCTGTGTTTTATGGCTTGGTGTTTTTTTTTTTTTTTTCCTTAACGTTTTCTAGCTAGACCGAGATAAATAAGAGTGGTTGAAATTCAAATGTGGTGTTCGCAAACGACGGAATCAAAGCTCTCGGTGTGGCACGACCTGAGAGCGAGAACGCTTGGGGTGGGTCCCCGAGCAGGGAGGTGTTTCCTGGTGCTGGGAGTCTCACCTGCCCAGCTGCTGAGATGAAGCAGTTGGAAGAGAGAGGGATGTTCTGAAGGTCAGTGCAGCAGGAGGAAGGAGGCGAAGCCCATGGAGCAGTTGTGGCAGTGAGTCTGAGGTCTGGATTTTCAATGGAAACCTCCTTGGCCAGCATCCCCTTCTCTGCACCGCACAAGGCAGCGGTGAGGTCGGACCTTGACTGCTGGGTGTGCGTGTGCTGCTCACCCCGAGCTCATTCCCGTCTCTCCCATTTCCATGGGCATCTGCTTCTCAGCAGCCAGAGTTATCAGCTGGCATGCCTCTCCCCTTCCCTGAGATGATCCTCACCAGAGGAAGAACTCCATACCAGTGGCCTCCTCCATGGCCATGACCACCTTCTTTACCCTGGCTATGTGCCCAGGGCATCGCCCATCGTGCCAGCCCATTGCTTGGCATGGTCTGCAGGAGCCATGGTGGCTTGAAGGGGCTGTACAAGCAAAGCAGAGCCCGAGGGACCAGGCTCGGGTCCCATGTCCCTGCAGAAAGGGACCAGTAAGATCTCAGCTGTGTGACCTTCCAGACAGGAGTCTGTTTGTCAGAGCTCGGGGGAGAAAGGAAGCGATCAGAAAGGTTCTCTTTGCTCTGCAAAGATAAATGTATCTTATTTCTGTCTTGCTGTAGCTTTATATAGTAATTATATCAACTACAGCTGATCAAAGCATTTGTTAAAGAGAAAACTATCTCTCCTTTGCTTTTGTTACTGTTTGCAGCCAATTTGACAGGCTTTATGTCTCTGACTACATTTTCTTTTATTTTCCACGCTTGATTTCTCTTTTTCTCTTCCTTCCCCCTTGTTGGCACCTGGCACATAGACGTCTCTCCCTCCTCCCCCCCCTTCCCCTTCCCCCTCTCTCCATCTGGCTTAATAAAAATATTTTTTAAGCCATCCCAGGGACTCGGGAGTAAATAGCAGCAGTCGTGCGAGCGATGAATCTACCTGTGCCTCCTGCTCTGGATGGGCAGGGAGGTGTGAGCGGGGTGGCTCAGCCAAGCGAGCGGAGCAGCTCCAGCTCCCCTCCTTCCTCTCCCCTGCCTTTCTATTTTCCACTGTTATTGTTTCTTTGGGTGCTCGTCGGGGTTTCACCTCTCACCTTCATGAGACTGGCACAAATGGGCTGCCCTTGTGTTCGAGCCATATCTGCAAATCCCAGAAAGCACATCCTTGCTGCTGCTTTAATTTTTTTTTTTTTTTAAGGGTTTCTTTTTCCCCCCCCCCCCATTGGCTTTCCATCTTTCTTTAATCTCATTTAAAAACCTGTCGCTCCTCCAATGTCTGCACTTCTTTCTTTCCCTCTCTGTTATTGGCTTTATGGCCAAACGGTTTAATTTATTTGCCATACAATATCTCTTTACCACCGTTCTGGGGATACAAATTTGTTTGAAAGACGTTACAATAATATCAATGCCTTGGCACATCTGTTTGTCAGAGCTCAGCGTTTCCAGCTCAGCCGCGCGGGGACGGGTGGGAGGAAGGCATCTTCCTCTGCGAGAGCATCTGGGGAGATCAACTGCAATCCCCTGAGCTAAAACTTCGCTGGCATTTGGGGCTCCTAAGTCAAAATGTAGTTGGCAGCCCCTCCTTTCCCAACATTAGCACCATGGTAGTTGTTTCAGCCAAAATCCAGTGCCCGCTGGCACTGCTTAGTGATTAATTCAGCCCTCGTACAGGAAAAGGCTTGAACCAACATCTGGAAGAAGGGCTCTGGACTTGCATTTTGGGACAAAATCCGAGTCAAAATTGGGGGATTTGGGTCCAAACCGTTGGGGATGGAGGTGAATTTGTGGTGGTTTTGTCTCTAGCCCTGTTGACGAGGGCGCAGGACGCGTCGGTGGGTGCAGCTCCGTTGGTGGCAGCAGAAAGTCATCGCTTGGCAGGACATGCCAACCAGGGGGGTGGGACCCTTGGCAGGACATGCCAACCAGGGGGGTGAGACCCTCGGCAGGACATGCCAACCAGGGGGGTGAGACCCTCGGCAGGACATGCCAACCAGGGGGGTGGGACCCTCGGCAGGACATGCCAACCCGGGGGATGGGACCCTCGGCAGGACATGCCAACCAGGGGGGTGGGACCGGGCACCGTCCCCACTGCTGGGAGCAGGGCTGTGGAGGGGTGAAACGTCACGGCCGGGCTTGCAGAGGGTCTCAAAGCCCGTTTATTTCTGGCGTTGCCTTTTAGCAGCGAGAAACCAGCTGCCTTGGGCTAGGCTGGGGGTGAGACACCAGCTCGCCTCGGGCTAGGCCGGGGTGTAGGCTGTAAAATCACCTTCTGCAGCTCTGCCAGCCGGCAGTTGCCACCCCTGTGGTGTTTTTAGCTTTCCTGATCAATGCACTTCATAACTTCTAATGTTCACTGATTGCTGTCTATTTCTCCTTTTATTTTTGCGTTATGCTTGATTGCTGCTTTAGCTATAAGAATAGGGCTTTTAGCCAAAATTGTCTTTTTTTCTTTCTTTTTTTTTCTTTTTTTTTTTTTTTTGAATTGTGGAGTCCTGGCCTTTTGGCTCGCTAATAAGTTTTGTGTTACGAGCCCACATTTCTCTGTTGACATTTTTCCTTCCAGCCAATTTCTCCCATAATTTTCCCCAGCGTTGGAAACGAGTCCTTTTGAAGCACTGAGTATATATATTACTGATTGGGGCAAGCCTTTATTATCCCTCGTGAATGTAATCAGGTCCTCATCACTAGTTTCTTGATAATCACTGAGCACTGGTTCAGTCATTAATTTCGTCTTTATCCATCATGTCTTCTTTCCACGTTATTTGCTAAATAGGTTGGACGTGATTCCGACACTCGGCATCTGAGCTTGTAACTCTTTGCTTTCTTAATGTGTTTACATTGTCAGGGTAATGCTGTCCCTGGTACTCAGGCCTGCGGTGTTTTACTATGAAGGATGTTCCATGAGCCCTGCACGGAGGAGATGAATACTCCTTTGTTAGATGATCGCCGTTGACGGTCTTTAGACCCTGATGTTTCAATACTGCCTGCCTGCGAGCTCTAATTTATTATCTCCCCCAATCAAGCTCCTCAGGACCGAGCTGTTTATCTTTCCCCTCGTTTGCAGCGTGCTGCTGGTGTCGAAATTCAGGCTGAGCTGTGGTTCCCCGTCGCGCTCTGTGCCCGCTCGGGCCGGCACCGCTTGTGTCGGTCGCTGTCCGTAGGTATCCGATGGGTCTGAGGGATCAACGGCTCGCCGAGCAGGAAACTAAATGGATTATAGCAAAGGCTTTGACGGGCCAGTCATTCCCATCGCTCGCTAATGCCAGTAACATCACCTTTCTTCTTGTCAAAGAGATTTTTCCAGTCCCTGCTGCCTCTTAGGAAGCCCCGTGGCACGGCTGGATGGAGAAGCAGCAGGTGAATGGCTCCTTTGGGTGGCATTTGCCAGGAAGGGTTGCGGTCACTCCCCAAACAGCCTTGGAGTTTGTGCCTTGCTTGCATCATTTTCAGCCTCCCCCTCGCAGCGGGATCGTGATGCAGGTCCGGGATGCTCAGAGCAGTGATATTTGCCATTGTGGAAGGTGCTGCCCAGCAGGGAGTTGCATCACATCCCCAGGGTCGCTGGGTAGTTGTGGAAAAGCCTCCCCCAGAGCGGGCAGGGGCAGCTCCAGCCCTGACACATCTCGGGGTGCTCCATGAGCATCTCAACGCCATTAGCGGGGATCCAGGGAAACTGGTTTATTGGGATATCCCCAACAAATTATCACGCCCTATTGATTGTAGGGGCTAATTAGCTGGGACAGGGCTTAGCGATGCCACGCTCTTAACTTCTGGTCCCCAAACCAGCTTTCTCACACCTGCTCTGGACTCCTCTCTTCTAGTGCTGCATTGCGCCAATTAGAGAGACCTTCAGTGTCTTTCGAGAAGGGTTTTCAGAGCTCCTCTGAATTCTGCCAGGAGAAAGCTAAGGCTGCAGGCATTAAAAACCCCAGACTTCCAATTGCTGCTGATCCTCACACTGGTCTAAAATGAGCCAAGGGATGACAGGGGCCTCAGGGGGGAAGACACGGTGACTTGCAGGATTGAGTCGAGTCCTGGTGACACCTCTGCTGTCCTTCTCCTCGTCATCGCTCTCCTCCTCCTCCTCCTTCCGCAGTGATGTGCTGCTGCTAAATTTTTTTACCTTACAAGCTGCTGTGCTGCTTCTTGCCCACTTCTGCCTCTCACCGTGACTCGGTCTGGGGGGATTAGGCACTTAACATAGGGACTGAGACTATCTGTGAGTACGTTAGGCTTAGAAAAAATAAAACTACAATAAAACAAGTGCAAAAGGGCTGTGAAATCGGTTTCAAACTGCAGATTGTTTTGTCAGAGATGAGGGTTTGGAATAAAGCTCCTCAGAGGTTGATTATTTGGTGCTACTTGCCGTGTCCTGCTGAGCTGGTAGTGGCTGTCTATGGTGCTGGGAGAATCACCCTGTTCTTCAGGGTGGCCAATTTTCTGTCTCCTGTTCTTGTTTGAGGCATTGGATTTTGGCCTCTCTGGGTGATAGCAGCACACAAGACCAAGCCCCATTTCTGGTGCTTACCACTTTTCTGAACTGGGCTGCTGGTGGAGACCACAAAGGATGTGCTGTGGATTTTGGAAAATGTTGTTCTGCTGCCAGTGGACCAACTGTGTGTGTAGGACAAACTTCATCTCACCAAAATGGAAGTTAAGAGGCTGCCCAGGGCAGTGGTGGAGTCCCCATCCCTGGAGGGGTTTCAGAGCTGTGGAGATGTGGTGCTGAGGGACATGGGTTAGTGGTGATGGGGCAGTGCTGGGGGAACGGTTGGACTCTGTGATCTGAAAGGTTTCTTCCAACCAGAGTGATTCTGTAAACACACAGCTGTTAAGCGTGGGTTGGTGGTGGGTAAGGAGATCCTTTGATCCCCATCAGGGATCAGCAGAGAGCATCTCCAAGAGCTCATCCCAACCTTTGTCAGATGGTGAAGAGAATTAGTAGGACTCGTGCTATGGGAGGACTTTAGACTGCAGCCATCGATACAAGCATCGTGTGGTTAGAAACCTTGATCTGAAGGACAAATCCCAACCTTTTAGGAAGCAATGCCACCGGATGGTGGTCGCAGGATAGGTAAAAAGCCCGATGTCCTGCCTGCTGAAGCAGCAGGTCAGTGCACTGTCAGTCCACCGAGCAGCAAATTTCCAAATGGATTTCAAAATTCTTGCTCGTGTCATCCTCTCTGCGAATGCCCGTCTCCTCTCTCCTCGTTCTCGCTCATAGTTTCAACTTCCCTCTCCCCAGCGGTGCCAGCCCCTCTGGATAATGTGCCCTGACAGCTCCTCTTAGCAGAGCTTTCAGCATCGGTGTGCAGGGCTCTGTGGAAATGGAAGAAAATCCACCTTGTAAGTGCTTTTATGGGCTAAAAACAAACTGCAGCCAACAACCAGCCCTAGCACCTTCTGCTGTCCCTGAAGCCGAGCAAAACCTCGAGAGGCTGAAAAATGCACGGTGCTGGATCTTTTGGATTTTTCTTCTCTTCCCCCCCCATGGTTGTGGAAAATGAAGGGTTTGGGAGATACTTTACTGAGAGAAAATTGGATAGTCTCTCAGCAAGGTGGTGGGAAGTGAGGCATCTGCTTTGTCTCATTTCTTAACCCACTCCCAAGTCCCTCGGCCCTCCCAGGGCAGAGAAAAGGGCTGGAGAACTGGGAGAGACCCCTGTGTTCCCAGCGTGGATCCCGGGCTGGGTCGAGGCACCTGGTGCAGCATCCAGCAGTAGGATGCTGGGGGAGGGATGCAGAGCTGGGTCCTGCCTGTGCTGCTGGGAAAGGAGCACAGGCATGTTCCATTTATTTTTATTTTTTTTTATGCTTTATAATTTCATCTATTGCTCGAGGATAATATAATTTACTTTGTTTTTAATCCAAGGGCCACATAAGCTACCATCTGTAATATTTTGTGGACCCTGACATAAATTTCCATTACGGCGCTTATTAAAACCTCTCTTTATTGCCCTGAACAACCACAACGCTCTGAAAATGTGGTTGGTTGGGTTGGTTTTTTTCCCCCCTTCCCCACTGCCTTGTGAATTCACTAAATTTATACCGGCCAGGAGTCTTTTAGAGGGAGATGCTTGGAGGGAGGGAGCATCTTTTTTACCTCAGCCTGTACTGTGGAGCTCGTGGCCCTCGGAGTGGCTTCCAGGCCACCTCGGTGTGAGGAAGCAGAGGGCAGCGAGTCCCGCTGGGACTACTCAGCCAGGAAACATGCCAGGATTAAAAGCTGGAGAAGCTTTGATGAAATGCGTGTGTCTGTCTCTCTCCTAACCCTGCCCCCCAAATCAAAATATTTCCCGCAAGTGCTGCTGTTTTATCAGAGCAGGGCTTTTCCTAGAAGGGACCTTTTTATTCTGCTCAGTGTTTGTGCAGCGTCTAGCCTCGCAAGATCCTGTCCTCCCTGTGTTCGTCGGCATCCTTCTAATAACCATGATTAATAATGAATGACAACCATTAAATCACTTTAAATATCTACGAGCAGCGCGATGGAGACCCCTTCCTTCCCGGCACCGGTGATGCCATCCGGATGGGGATAAGCACGTTGTTCCCCCTTGCACCGTGGCCACAAAAAGGGGGGGAACCCTGCAGAGGACTGGTGTCGTTTCTCTGGTTTTTTGCTTTATTTAGCAGCAACGTGGGGGGTGAATTGGGAGAGAGGGTCACATGGGGGTCTGGGGTGCGTTAGTTCATCGCGGCGCTGCCGGGGATTATGTGAGGCAGCAGCTGCTCTGCCTTTGCAGCCGGCTAAAGCTCGCTTTGTGGCAGCTTTACGCCTGGAGAGAAGGTTTCCTGCGGGCAGGAATAATCCAGATTATAGGGAGGACCTGCTGCGCTTGTGTAAAATGCTGAACCGCTGCCCAGGAAAGCTGCTGTGACCGTGAGCTTGGTATCCGATTAGGGGCTCTGCTGGCCTGGGGCTGGGAAACGTCCTCTGCCGTAGCCCCTGCCCTCGGCTCGGATGCTGGACCATCTCTCTGTGGTGGGATCCAAGTGATGCTTTAGCTCAATCCAGCTGAGCCCCCATCACCTCTACCTCTGCTCCAGCAAAGCCGTGCCATCCTTCCCACCTTTATCCCATCAATCTGCCCGGATTGGATGAGGGACAGCCCCTAGCAGAGCTCTTAGGACCCCTCAAAGGTGCGAACAGCCACGGGGGACACGCGTCCCGTTTCTTCTCACCCAGGGTGACATATCTCACCCCCGTGAGGTGGGACGAGGTGCTTCCCAACCTTCTTCGAGCCCTCCGCAAAACGAAGCAAGCGCTTCCCAGTCGTACCAGTGCCCACCCTGCGTTAGGGACTCTCAAACGAGAGGAGAATTTGTTGCCCTCGGGTTCGCACGCTCGCGTGGCTGAAGACAACGGCCGGGATTTTCCACCGCCCTGCACCTTGTCTTTCTCCCTCCTGTCATCACACTCCTTTGGTCGTAGCACCCCGCTGGAGTTCAAAGGAGGCTTTCGAAGGCGAGGCACAAACGGTGCCCGGGCGCTTGCGGAGCCGCCTCTGCACCGCGTCTGCCCGAGGGAAGAGCAGAATGAGTGCGTGGGGCGGGAGGCGCGAGAAAGAAGCTGGTGTTTCTCGATGCTCACTGGAGTAGAAGGAAATGAAAAGCCTGTCCCGCTGTGCTGAATTCCCCAGGTCGTTGTTTCTGACCACGAGCAAGTGGGGCAGAAGGAGAAACGCTGAAGCATACGTAGGTAATGGTGAGGGAAAGGCGGGCGTGTGGAAGAGGGGTGGATAAATTATTTAAGATACAATCATTAGAGCAGTGGGGCGGGGGGTGGGGGGAGCAAATTGGTTGATTTTTGCTTCGCTTGCAATATTGAAAATAGGGAAAAAGTCATTTTGGAACAAGCTGGAATGAAACCTTAATAACTGACAGCTGGAGGAAAAGAAGGGAATTGATGTGAGGTTGACTGTTCCTCATTGGGTGAGAAGGGAGAAAAGCTTTGCTCAAGTGTTTTTGCAGCAAGGCAGGCCAGAAGGCCATGAGAGCAGCAAAGTCCTCTGAGATTATGTCTGTTCCAGTCACTGCTCTCAGGCTGGGAAACCAGGGCGAAGAGCAAACTCTTACTGCGTCTCCTTCGGATGGCTCCTCATGCTTTGCATGGACAAATGCCCCGGTTTTGGGCAGCACCCTGAGGCAGAAGCTGCACCCGGGACGTGGCTTGGCAGGGAAAGCATCGCTTGTGTCCCTGCTCTGCTCCCCTTCCTTGTACCATCTAGCCAGGCTGGCTACATTTGCCTTTCTCCTTCTTTCTCCCCTGCCATGGTGAGAGTTATCCTAGCAACAACTGTCCTCTTTTTCTGGACTTCTCTTTTAAGGAATGAAGCTGCTAGAGTCTCCTCCAAAGCATGTGGTGCTTCTTCCCATGGCCTGGCACAGGCGATCCTGCAGGCTCTGGACAAGTGCTTTTATAGTCTTTTAAGATTTCCAGAGCCACTCTTGGAGGGCCGTTAAGACCTTCGGCTGGTGATAATTGGATTTGTAAGACAGTGCAACATGTGATAAAGTGCTCTTGTTGGACAGGATCCCAGTTTTCTTCTATCATTCCTATTAATGTGATAAATGTCGCTGTCTCAGCTGATAGGGCCGTGTTGGATAATAAGATTGGAATCAGCTTTGATTTCTCCAGCTCAGTTCTGCATCACAGCTCAGCAAGAGCAGGGAGAGACCCAGCAGAGGTACCCATCAACGGGGCAGGGGTGCTGTGTGCCTTCACGCTGCGTCATCGTCCGGCTGGCAGGGCAGGAGATGGGTCCAAGGCACCCATTGCAAGCTTTTGGTGTGCTCAGCATGGAGCGGGGTGAGGAAGGTGGCCTTGGAGGAGCTGGATCAGAAGGTTGGACGTGTCAGGCGATGAAACCTTTCCTAATTGAAGCTGATGGCAAACAAAGGCGGGGAGTCCGAGTGCAGCTGGGAAGCACAAGTTCAATTTGGAACTGAGCAGCTGTGAAATTGGACCCATCGACCACAGCTGGGGCTGCAGGAGGAGAACTGGGGAGGATGGTTGGGTGAGGGGGAGAAAGCACGGCTGGGAGAGGGCTGCTGTGGCTGTGGGTGGTGTTACTGCTCCCTGTATCACAGAATTCCAGCATGGAAGGGACCTCTGGAGATCATCTTGTCCAACCTCTCTGCTCCTGCAGGCTCACCCAGAGCAGGGGGTGCAGGACTACATTGTCCAGGTGGGTTTGGCAGCTCTCCTTAACCCCTCTGGGCAGCCTGGGCCCAGGCTCTGCCACCTTCATAGCAAGGAAGTTCCTCCTCCTGCTCAGGGGGAACCTCCTGATTTCCAGTTGGTGCCCATTGCCCCTTGTCCTGGCGCTGGGCACCACTGAGCAGAGTCTGGCCCCATCCTCTTGCCCCCTGGGGCCCTTTAGCTCTTGCTCAGCTCCCCTCTCAGGCTGCTCTTCTCCAGCTGCACAGCCCCAGGGTCTCAGCCTGTCCCCAGCACAGAGATGCTCCAGCCCCTCAGCAGCTTCCCAGCCTCTGCTGGACTCTCTCCAGTAGCTCCCTGTCTCTCTTGAACCGTGGAGCCCAGCACTGGATACAATAATCCAGAATTGACCTCTCTAGGGCAGAGCAGAGGGGCAGGAGAACCTCCCTTGACCTGCTGCCCACACTCTTCTCCACGCACCCCAGGACACCATTGGCTTTCTTGGCCATGAGAGCACATGGCGGGCTCATGGTGAACTCGCCCACCAGGACTCCCAGGTCCTTCTCCACAGAGCTGTATGTCTTGACATACCATAGTCTGTAGGAGGTCCTCCTTATTCTGCTTCTGGGGAGTAGAGGAAGAGGGGGCCCACTGTGTTCTACCTCCATGTCAAACCTCCAGTCTCTCTGAGAATTGCCCTTGTTCTTTGTGTGAAGGTATGAGAGGTTTCTTTTTAAACCAGGGAGTCTTTTAGTGGGAGATGTTTTCTTCTCTCTCCTGTTCTTTGTGTCTCTCCCCATCATTCCTCTGAGGACACGTTGTGCTTTACTGTGGCCGTTCCTTGGGGATGGGATGGATGTACCGGGGAGGATGCTTAGTGGTGCTGCAGTAGGAATCCAGCGGGCACTGTGCTGTGGGGCAAGCAGTAAACAGTTGTGACATTCTGCTCAGTGTTTTATTTTTGTAGGACCCGTTCTTTTTCTTGCTAGAAGAATGACAAATTAAGCCTCCTTCCCCTAGAAGGGTGAAAAGGCAGCTGGAGGCACCAGTCTTTGAAATCAGGTGGCAAACGGAGCCGCTGTCTGGTTCCGCTTAATATTTTGTGTGGAGTGAGGGCAGCAGGGGTAGGGGAGAGCGTGGGGAAGGGGCTGCATCCAGCCCCCTGCCAGCTCCTCACCGAGCTGCTCATCCTGCTGCCAGCCACGTGTGGGGACGGGGAGCTGCTCGAGGTCCTTCAGGCACTGCTGGGCTTTGGCCAGCTCACGGGCGAAGGGAAATCGTTGAGCATCCCTCTCGTACAAAGCCAGCTGCACGGAACTTTGCCGGCCGCGCAGGCAGAAATCAGGGTCGAAGCGCGGGGAGGCTGCAGCAGCGATCATCACCGGCGTTATTATCCTCAGGTACCCTTACTTAGAGACCAGCTGTTTGCTGCACTCAAAGGGAAAGAGGAGCACACACTGTTTAAACAGCCAGGCAAAGTACCCTGGGCCTGCTGAGTCCCAGTTTTGTAAATGTTATTTCCAATCTTCATTGACTTCCCGGCGCGTCCTTTCCACTAGCTCTGATTGCCTGCCTCTCCTGCTTTGGGAAGCTGGGGTTTTGTCCACGCTGATTGCTCTGAGCTACGCCAGGAAAAAAATAAATAAAAAAAAAAAAAAAGGGAAGCCAGCAGGCAGCAGCAAAGGAAAATCTGCATTAAAAATAATAATAACAGAAATAAGTAAAGAAAATCCCACATCCTGAATGATCCGCCTTGTTTGACCCGTGCCCAGTTTGGAGGTGATGCAAGAATTGCAGCAATCCGCTCCTCTTCTGGGGTTTTGGAGGCAAACTTTGGCTTTGGTGCTGGGAGAAGCCTGTCCAAGCTTGCCAAGGGCACACGGGCTGCTAGGGAGAGATGTTTGACAGACGTTTGGTGTGCCGTGTGACAGGAGATAACAAGACTGAGAAGAGGAGGAAGCTTTGCCTCTTCCTCCTCCTCGTGTTGCAGATGCATCCCTTAGCTACGCGTCTGCTGCCGGATGGGTTTCAGCCGCCCCACGTTAGCGGTCCCGTGCCGGCAGGACAGGGAAAGCAGAGGGATGCGGAGCTCGGCTGGGCACTGGGTTCTGCTTGGTTGTGTTTGGAGCTGGCTGCGGGCAGGGCAGCGGCCCCGGGGACCGCCTCGTGCTGCGGCCGAGCAGAACTGACCCCGAGTCTCTTATTGCCGCGGGGCTTTATCTCTGCCGTGCCTGCTCCGCTCATTCCTCACTGTCAGCCGTGGCAGTTTTTGCTTGGGGAACGAGCGTCAAATCTACCCCAGAAATGTGCTCTGCAAGGACGAGAGATCCCAGAGAGGAATCGAAAAGCAGCTGCTTCCTTATTACACCTGGCCTTGTACCCAGCGAGTCCATCATCGCCTTGTCGGGGACTCTGACACTCCGTGTAGCGCAGAAATCCTGCCGGGTATAATCAGTGTTAGACAAGCAGAGGGATGCTGCCCTGCTTTGATAGCAGCAGCGATATCGCAGGGTAGCGATTTCCAGCTGCTAGATAAAGGCCGGGCGCAGGAGCGATGCTCGGGGGCTGCCAAGCCCCTCTGCCTCTCGACAGATCTTACCAAGCATCGCTCCCACCTCCTTTATTTACACCCACTTCCACTCAGGCCTTGCCTTGCCATGTTTTGCGATGCCCAGCATCCTCTGGGAGAGCTATGTGTGGAGGATGCACCCACGTCAGTGACCTGGCCAGGGAGCACTGCCCCTTTGTCATCCTCTATTTGAAGTGTTCCAGGGTCTAACGTGGTTTATTGCAGCCCTGGAGCGAAGGAGCGCTCCTTCGTGTAGCCCTTTATGTGCCACAGTGCAGTCTTTTTTATCATTATTATTATTATTATTAAACGTAGGATTTTTAATCTTGAGAGAGCGGATATTTATAATTTACCACCTAGGGCTTGGTAATTAATATTTGTGTAGAGCTCTCAGCGATGTCTTGGATGTGAAATGTATTGTATAAATAAAGACCGTCTTGCAAACAGCAGGGGAAGAGGGGAATTCAGGGAAATAAAAAAACCAAAACAGAAAAAGGTTTCTGTGACATTTGTGGGAATGGGTGAAGCTGGGAAGCGATTCCGAGTCCCCAGCACCCAAAGGGGTGGTGGGGAAAATCTGACAGGGATGCTGCCGGCGTAGGTCAGGGGCTCCCGCCGCTCCAGACCACAAGGCTTTTCAACCTGCATCCTGTTCACCGCATGCAAAATGAATTTGTGTTCTTACACCGGTTCCTAGCAGACCATAAAATATGATGCACTCGTGAGGTCTTTGGCTGCTTGTACAGAAAGCCCAGTGATGAAACGGGCTGTGGAGACTGAGCTGCTGCAGCGATGGTACCGTCACCGCCGCTGCTTCCCTGCTCTCTCGTCCCCATCCCCTCACCCCGTCAAGGTGCAGAGGGGCCAAAACCTGCTCTGCCAAATCCAACCCTCTAGGAAGGCAGGGACATGAACCCCCCTGACCCCAGGAAGAACCCTTTTTCAGCTCAAATTGTCCCGGCAGCACCAGGAATGAAGGGGAAAATCCAGCTACCCCTTGCAAGGTCACCAGCGCCGGGCAGCTTTTGGGCAGCATTTGGGATTCCCCCCGTGTCTGGATGTGGCTGAAATACTTGCCAACAAAAACCAGGCCTGCTCAGAGTTTGACTTGAAAAGAAACCTGTAAAAAAGGCTGAAAACCCGGGGGGAATGGTTGCAAACCCCACACCAAGACCCTGCTGGGAGCCGCTCACGGGGGTAGTTAAAAACTTCCACCCCGCAGATCCCATTACAGGTTGTCACAATAATACTCATTTCCTTGGAAAAGGGAGCTCTGGGTTAACTGAAAGTATTACTGAACTCAGCAGTTTGGGGTTGGGGAGAGGAAAAAAAAACCCAATCTAGGCAAACTTGTTTCATTTTTTTAGGAAAACATTTGGATTTTTATTTCAATTACATTTTTTTTCTTTAAAAAAAAAAAAAAAGGTACCACTCTGTGGTTATTAAGGTTAAACAAACACGCTAACTAAAAAAGAGAGAACCTGACAATGAGACAAAACCTTTATTTTCTGCTTGAACAAAATATTTAATTTGACCCAAACAATTTTTCACCTGATTTTTCACTTCTGTCATAAAATCAATTTCCTGCATAGCTCTTTTCTCCCACGCTGCTAGCACGATGGGGTCGGGGAATCCTTTTTTGCCTTTCTTTCTTTTGTGTTATTTTTTTCCTTTCCCTCCCTTTTTTCTTTTCCTTTTTATTTTTTTGTTGTTGTTTTTCCTTCTCTTTTTTCTTGTTTGTTTTTCCACTCTTTTTTTTCTGTTGTGTTGTTTGTGTGTTTTCCTTTCTACTTTTTTTTTTTGGTCTATTTTTTCTCCCCTTTTCTCCCTTCCTCTTCTCCTTCCCTTCCTCATCTCCTTCCCTTCTCTCTTTGAACCTCTTTGAACTGCGCTAATTATAACATAGCTCTTATGTAACTAATATGTGCAGGTAATATTGTGATTATATATAGAGAGCCATATGGTCCTGTGCAGTCACTTTCAGCGTTGTTAAACCGCTGAAGCGGATAAACTCCATGTCCGTGCACAAAGTAATTGCACAAAACTAATTTGTGTTTGCAAACAGAACCGAAATTAAGTATGTAAATAAGCAGAGCTGCAGACTAAATATTATAGTAGGGAAGGAGGGGGGGGAGGCGAGGAGGGGAAAGTGGGAACAACTTCATAACGGCGAAGTATGATCGGAGCCTGAGCTGGAAGTGGGGAGTGTGGGTGATGTGCGGGGAGCTGATGCTGCGAGCCAGGGTTGGAGGCTCTGAATCCTGCCTCCTGCTGCAGCCCCAGCTCCCTCCTTCAGGGGGGAACAGAGATGTGTTATACTGTAAGGTGGTTGTGGTGTGGTTTTGTTTTTTTTTTTCTTTGTCCTGGGGAATAGACATAGTTTAACCCCGTGTCATTCGTGTAGAGTCTCTATTTCAGTTAAAAACTTTTAAAAAGGAATGTTTTCTAGCCTCGGGTGAGCAGGGTGAATAACGGCCGAACGCTTACGCTGCTGCCACATAAATTTGGGGCTGTGGCAGCAACTCCTTCCCCTTCCAACAGGCACAGACCCCGGAGCTGTACACTTCCCCCCGCCCCGACCTGCTTTTTAGTTTGGAGTCTTAGGTGTGGAGCAGTAGGGAGGGTGAGCTCTGTGGGGATGTGTCCCAGGGGGACCCAAATGGCTTTTTGCAATGCTAACAGCGGGGAGATTTGGGCACAGGGCGGCACAAATCCCAGCAACATCCCGTGTCTGTGCAGACCCCAGTAAAGAGCAGCATTTGCAGCAGGGAGGCACTTTGCACCCACTCGACATGCAGCAGAGTGCCCCAGCTGGTCCCAAGGTGGGAGAATTGATGCTGGTCGCCACAGAGAAGCCCAGTTCCCGATGGGAAGGTTCCCACTGCTGGCAAACGCCAGGGTCTGGCCTCTGAAAAGCTCTCGGTAATTATCCCGAGCCGGTGTAAAGCCAGAGAAAGGGTTTAATTGCAGAAACGCTTGGGAAAATGTCACTGAGCGTCCCCACACGTGATATCCTGTATTTACCAGGAGAAAAGGTGCTGGCAATGCCAGCTCCTACTTATAATCCTGTTCGAGTCGTGGGACTGGAGGAAGAGCTCGTCTCCTCTACAAGTTTTTGCTGGTTTTACAGCAACGCAGAATGTTTGGGGTTGGAAGGGACTTTGAAAGGCCATCTGGTCCAACCCCCCTGCCAGAGCAGGATCACCTAGAGCAGGTCACACAGCAATGTGTCCAGGTGGGTTTGGAATGTTTCCAGAGAAGGAGACTCCACAGCCTCCCTGGGCAGCCTGGGCCAGTTCTGCCATCCTCGCCGTGAAAAAGTTCCTCCTTAGGTTTACATGGAACCTCCCGTGTTCCATCTTGCACCCATGGCCCCGTGTCTTGTCGCTGGAGGTCACTGAGCAGAGCCTGGCTCCATCCTCCTGACACTCGCCCTTCCCATGTTTATAAACATGACTGAGGTCACCCCTCAGTCTCCTCTGTTCCAGGCTGAAGAGCCCCAGCTCCCTCAGCCTTTCCTCAGCAGGGAGATGCTCCACTCCCTTCATCATCTCTGTGGCTCTGCACTGGACTCTCTCAAGCAGTTCCTTGTCCTTCCTGAACTGAGGGGCCCAGAACTGGACACAATATTCCAAATGTGGCCTCAACGCAACAGAGGGGGAGGAGAACCTCCCTCGACCACCAACCTTTAAATCAGCATCTCTTTGGGTTCCTCAGATGGGTGCTTGCAGGTGACTGTAAAATGGGTTGTAACCTGCACGCTACGTGAGCACGATGTCATTATTACTGCCATTGGCATGAACGGTGATGTCCTCATCGTGAAATTGGTGGATTCCAGCTCTGTTAGCAACCAGAGAGCTTTAAAACAAAAAAACAAAACAAACCAAACCCACAAAAAAAAGCTACCGAGGAAATAAAGTGGAATGGCTGTTTACCAGATGGATAAGGGGCAGAATTGCTCGAGGGGTATTATGACTCCTTGTATTCAAGATGGTGCATAAGCACAAGGTAAAATAGATACATTAGTTGATAAATAAATAAATACTCCTCAAAAACAGATGGGTCCCCTCGAGCCCAAAGCCATCTCTCTTTATCTTTTTTTTTTTCCCCCAAGCTCGTACTCAGACCAGCACACGACTCGTGCCCGACGCGCACGCTCACTCTCCTCTGCCGCAGCGCCCGGTCCGTACCGGGCTGGCTTTGCCACGGGTGATACATCTGAACTGGCTCCAAATTGCCAGATTTCTCTCTGTCATATGGGGGGGAAAATACCCCTGGAGCAGCCTCACCGTGCCTGCTGCTTGGGTTTCCTCACCCGGCTGCAAAACTCTGCTCTTCTCCGTGAACGGGATGCGATTCCGCAGCTTGGGAAGGGGGAGGTTCCCCCAGGTTCTGCTGTGCATGTGGAATGGGCCTTTTGCAGGAGCTCTGCAGGGTGATCCGTTACTGGGAACAGCCCGGTTGATGTTTCATTTCTAGGATGTATGGCTCGCCGATCTGGGTCCATCTCTCACGCTCCCGTCTCCTTGATTCACAATGAGCAGGGAGGGCTGGGATGGTGTCTGGGGCACTCGCAGCTTTTCTGAGCTCTCTGAGTGGGCACGCTGTGTATTTCCCAGCAGCAGATATGAGGGATAAACATCGCTGAAAGAGGGTAGATTTAGATTAGGTACTGGGGAGAAATTCTTCACTGGAACAGGTTGCTCAGAGAAGTTGTGGATGCCCCTCCCGGGAAGAACTCAAGGCCAGGCTGGACAGTGCTCTGAACAACCTGGGCTAGTTGAAGATGTCCCTGCCCGTGGCAGATGGGTTGGAACTCGATGATCTTTAAGGTCCCTTCCAACCCAAACCATCCTCTGTTTCTATAACCCCGTGCGTGCTTTGGCTCGGGAAGATTTCTCTTGGTTGGGTTGCTCTGGTAGAAACCAGAGGAGGGTCTGGTCCCATTGGCATTTGTGCAGCGAGCTGCTAAGTGGGAGCTCTTGTGCCAGAGCTAACGCCTGACCTTTGGCGTCACCCTGAATTGCTGCACGTCGCTCGGGGTGAAATTCAGCCGTGACTTGGCTCTACTCGGGGAACTCGGTGCAGATTTGCCGCTGTAGAACGGGGATCAAGCTCCTCTCCTTGACCAAAGCTGAACCCCATGCTGCAGGAGGCAAGGCTTTGGAGTCGGTAAATGGGGAGGTAAAATTTCCCGAGCTGCTGGGAGAGGCTGCTGCGAGGCTGCTTTCTCCCCTTCGCCGTGCTCATTTGGTTCTGTTGTTGTGCAAATGTTTTAAAAATAACTAGGGTGAAAAAAAAATGAGAGTGCAGAGGGAAAGCACTGATAAACACAGCCTGAAATGCTGTTACAGGCAGAGTTTAGAGCCTGAAATCACCTCAAATGTATTCTGAATTACCTTGAGCATATTTAGACAGATCTATTTTTCATTGCAGGACATTAATGTACTGACTTGGGGGATTTTTTTTCTCTGCACAAACATTTCTGTCGCACGCTGTGAGGAAGGAGTAATAGCCCTTCTTAGCACCAGGACAAGAAGAAGGACTTTGGGGAGGGAACGGCTGGGGAGATAGTCGGGGGCATGGCTGCGAGTCTGGACTCCGGGGGGTTAGTTTTTGCAGTGCAAACCAAGGGAAGCCAGAGCTTTGGTGCCAACTTGTGCTCTGGAGCCTTCTTTGATAAGGCCGAGAGTCAATTTTCTTACCTATCTTGTGCACTTTGTGAGGCTGTCACACTCTGCGCAGTGTCCCTGTCCCTAAAGGTTTGTGAATCCCTGCGATCTCCTTTCCAGGGGTTAGGGTTCGAGGTGCAGATCATCTCAACGGATATAGATAGTGGCAAATTAGTCTTTTTGTCCCAGGCTGGGTGCTGTGAGGACAGCCCCCCTCTGCCAGGCAGGGGCTCTATGCAGACCTCCGGGTGAATTCAGTAGGAGCTTTGAGCATCGTGCCTCCCAAATCCTGGTTTTGCAGCTGAATAAGCGGGTTGAGGTTGCAGCCCTTCCAGCTCTCGCCGCATCCGGCGGCGGGAGGATGCGGGAATGGAGATGCTCTGCAGGCTTGGATGGAGGAGGTGGAGGTTGCTGGAAAAAACCAGTGCAGCTGGTGGTCCGGAGATGGGTGGGAAGGTCTGTCTGAACAGCAGGTGAGGGGCAGGAGGAGCAGCACGGCAGATGTTGAGGGGCTGGCCCAGGCAGGTTTTTAGGAGAGGAGGAAGCAAAGGCACGCGAGCGAGACGCGCTTCTCCGGCGAGCTGCTCCTCCCCGCGCAGCCTCCTGCCAGGCTGGCTCTGCCGTGCCGGGAGGAGCTTTGCAGGGGGGGGGAAGAAAGGAGGAAGATTTATCCCGTTTCATTCGATAGCTCCAGCTCCTGGGCTTTGCTGGAGCAACTGGAGGGAGGGGATGGAGCCAGACTTCTCCTGGCTTCTGGCGTTTCCAGAAGGAGACAAGGCGAAAGGGGTATCTCTCTCCTCTGTGACTGGCTCGCTGCCTGCTTGGAGTAACTGTAAACCTTCCCTGTGTCCTCATGATTAATGACTGAGGCAAAGAAACACCGCGGCTGCTGCTCAGCTCCTGCGGTCAGCAGCCTCCCACCCATGCTGTGCCCGACTCCGGGGAGACCTGCCTTTCCTTGCCTATGGGACCTGGGGATTATCCTTGGATAACATCCTCGGCAGCCCGGTGGCACACCTCAGGGCGAATATCCCTCTGGATATCACTGGGACTTAGATGTTGCCCTTTCCAGCATGGATTTAGGTGTGAAATCAGAGAGGCTCCTGCGGATGCCCTCTGGGCAAAGGCTGTAGCTGGGGGCGAATGCCGTGGGAGGTGGTTTGGCTCATCCCTGCTGTCCCCAGCACCGGGCAGGTGGCCAAGCAGATGACTTTACAGCAGTGATGAGCTGGTACTTAGCTGAAAACAGAGCAGCAAGCGACATGAAATCTCTCCTACTTTTTCCTCTTCCACTGTTGCTACTCCCTCTCCTGTTCCCGCGGTCGTACTGCATTTCTCTACTCCTCTCCCGTGGCCTGTCCGGGTCCTGTGCTCCTTCAGGTAGATGCTTGGTTTCTGCTTGGAGAAAGCTAAGAGATACAGTAAAAGTGGGAGGTTTTCCTCTCGTCCAGATACTTTCCCAATTAGGAAGAAAGATGGAGATGTAAATCAATAGGCAGCTTTAGAATTCTGCTGAAAAACCTCCTAAATGTTGAGTCTCCCTGCAAGTAGAATTTAAAGACAAAGTGGGAAGATGTTTCCCCATCTTTTAATCACTTGTGCTGCTCATTTGCCAAAAGGCTGGTTGGTTCCAGGCCAAACCGAGGTTTGTCAGCCTTGCCTTGCCCTCGGCTCCAACACTGCCATGCACCAACCTCCAAGGCTGCTGCTCTTGAGCTCTGCCCGATTCTCCTCTCCTCCATCCACCCATTGCAGGGCTAGCAGGGTCCTGAAGGGGCTGCTGGGTGGGCATCCACCTTCCTGGCTTCGGGAACCGTAGTTTGAGACAGACCTGCAAATCAGTTTGTGGATGAACGCAAAAAAAAAAAAAAAAAAAAAAAAGAAGTAAGAAATAGAGGTTTGGGTTTGTTTCGTTTTGTTTTCTTCCGTGAGTCAGTAAAGCCTCGGTCGGCAGCCAGGAGCGTGCCCTTAAGCTGGTGACCTTGGCGGTTATCAGTGCTGTCGGAGATCTTTATTGCTTCCATCGTGCTTGCCAGGGATGAAGTTTTACTGGTGTTGGTGGCGTGGCTGCTCGCGACGTGACTCGTCTGGGCACTGCAGGGAGAGGGGGGTGGCACGAGGTGCCGAGCGCAGCTTTGGGAGCGGGGTGATGGGTTTTCAGCTATTTCACGCAGCCTGGTGCTGCGGCAGCATCCTCACTGCTGGCAGCCCCCAGCCCCTCTGTCCCCTCTGCGACCTCTTGGGATGGCTCCGTGCCTCGCAGACCTTCTCTTCCATCTCATCGGATAAAATGAGGTCAACTGGAGAAGGGTGTGGGGGCCACGCTGTTCCCTTGAGTCTGGAAGGGTCCAGCTTGTCTGGGGCAGAAGGATGGAGAACTTGAAGGTGTAGGGTGGAAGGAGACTGACAAGGAGGGAATTTGTCTCGACCCTGTGTTTGCCTCAGTCCCCTCGGGTTTCCCTTGTGGGAACTGGCTGCTGGTTGTTCCTGCTTAAAGGAGGCAACGATTTGTGAAGTAAAAGGCAAAGAAAGCATCAGTGTCAGGGAGACAAAAGGGAACATTAAAAACCAACCAGCTCCTCCAGAAGAAAACAGCGTGGTCTAAAGAAGGATCCTTGAAAAATACAAGGCATGAGTCCGAAGGAAGGAAAAAAGGAGCATGCCAAATTCCCCTCTAATCCCCTCGACAACAGCCAGATAGAATGGGTTGCCAGACTTTCCCCTGAGCTTGTTTTGCTTTGGTCCGGAGATTTTTGCAAACTCTGCCATGCTGGGAATTTTAATCAGGGCCAGGGTCTTGTTTCATGGTGGTGTTTATAAATCTGAGTGGAGGAGAAGGTCCAGATTTTGCCCTTAAAAAGAAAAAAAAAAAACCCAAACCACACAACCAAAAAAAACCCAACAACAACAAAAGCAAACCGGAAAAAAAAGAAACCATCTCTGCTCCAGAGGGGAAGCTTACAAGCTGTTCCCATCCTCATTCTGTCCCGGCTGATGGAAAATCACCAGCGCTTGCCTCATGTAAATGGCACTTTATCCACTGGAAATGTGAATGCTGTCACCAGTGCCCAGGTCTGTCAAGCTTATCAGCTGAGCTAGTGAGACGGAGAGATGCACCCAGTCCTGTTCACGCCAGGAGAGTGATAGATAATAACATTTTGAAGGGGGAGAAAAGGCAGCGAGGCTGACGGACGGGAATTAAGGCACCCTGTGGAAAGTCCATCGCTTATTCACTCCCAGTTCCATATTCAGGGGAAATGGCGTTTGCTTTCCAGTTACTTTTCTTTATTCCTTTCATGCTTTTTAGAAGTCAAGCCGGCAGAATTAATTCTCCTCTCCCCTCACTCCCACCTCTGCGTGTGTCACTCCTCGTTTGCACCTGTAACAGGGGCTGGCAGATTTACATCTGGGGCTTTGGGTGCCGAGAGGAAAGAGGGATTACTTTTGGCAGACGAAGCAAGTAGTGGCGTGGGAGCAAGGGATGCCCCAGGAGGCATTTGCAGTGGGTGGTGGGGATCCTCTTCCAGAAGAGCTGCTCGGGCAGGAGGCGTTGGTGTTTGAAGGTATCTGGGGCTGGGGGATGGCTGAACCGTGCTTGACAGACAGAAATCTGGTGATGGAGCTACCACCGAGTGCTTTGAAAGCAAGGCAAGCCATGTGGGATGGGAAGAGGCTCCAGCGGTGACTCTGGAGTGGCTTAAGGAGATGCTTTCCCAGCCTTAGGAGAGGGTAAATGGGAAGAAAGGAAGCCTGGAGATGGCTCAAGGCAAAAGAGGTCATCTGGGCAACGAAGCCCAGAAAAAGTCAAGTGTAAAAGTTGTGGTTTTTTGGGAATTCATCATGAACTTGGTGCCAACACGTGGATAAAAAGGAGGGTTTCAGTCTGCTGGGGAAGGGAGCGATGGCAGAAAAGGGCCGTTCCCGTGCCGCTCGCAGGGATCTCTCCTCAACTAGCGTCGTGCCCCAGCCCTCTGAGGGATTATTAATGCAGATCAGAGCTGCTTTTCCATATGTATGATCCTGAAATACCTTCTTCCCGAGCGAACCTCCAGCACGAGCACGATCGTGTAATGAGTTAAACGGCTTGTTCGCAGTTCCACTAAAAGCAAATGGACTGGGAATTTGTTTTAAAAAAACTGGACAGAGCTTTATCGGCCAATTAATCAGAATGTATAATGGATAAATTAAAGGGCAGAGTCAAGCGAGGCTGCCAAATAAAAACCAATAAAGTGCAATCTGCAAAATGGACATGACATTATGGGATGCCGCGCCACAGAAGCGGAGAGGGGAGGACGGCACGTGGCCTTGGGCCTGAAGTGCATGATGGGCTCCCCGGGTCTCCTCAGCTTCCCAAGTCTTGGAAGGTGACCCATCTTGTGCTCGGGTAACTCGGCGTTCAAAGCAGGAGAAGCATTGCAGCTTCAGGGGCATCCCCACCCCCCTGGGAAACTGGAACGAGACACCGGTTGGGTCAGTGACCACTGGAGATTACGGAGCCTCTGCAGAAATTCAGATGAATTTAGGACCTGGAGCCTTCGTGGGCAGCCCCGTGGGCCCAAGGGGTGAATTTTGCAGCACGCACGGGACCGGTTTTTTTTGCCTTTTTTTATTGACAGTGCCAGAAATAGCAGCATTTGGGGTCCCTGGGCATTACAGTAACTGCTCCGCTGCTTTTATGGGTAAAGCCCGTTCTTCCAAGGAGCTCAGGCAGGGGGCTAAAAGGAAGAGCTGGCAATCGTAGAAATGAGTTGGAGGAGCTAATTTCCTCCCAAGCTGTGCAAACTCTCCACACTCGATCAGACACTCCAACGACCGCGCAGAGCTGCGCGCGGCTCCTTAGGCAGCACCGGCCCCTCCGGCTGCGGGGAGGCATCGGGATTGACGATCCTCCTCCCTGCACACTTCCACGGATGGGGAATTTTCTCCCCGACAGATAAACCCAAGCGGTAAATTGACTTTACAGGTTGGGCTGGGGGGCTCGGCTGGGGGATGGGAGGAGGGTACTTTCCTTCCAGGCTGAGCTCCCCAGCTGCGCTCCCGCTGCACAGCCAAGTTGTGTGTGTCCTCTAAATTTAAAACCCAACAAAACAGTATCATGCTAGTCATAAAATCCCTCCAGGTGAATGCAGCTCCGTCTTGCTTCCTGGGAAAACGAGGCGGCATCTGCTTCTCATGCACCGGGCATCGACTCGCAGCACACGCTGGGGCCGCTTCCAGGTCACTTGGCACATCACAAGTGTTTGATGCATCCTCTGAAGGGACAACAAAGGTGTGAACCTGTCAGGAAGCAAAACCACAAATAACCAGAAATAGATTTTTAGTTGATTTTTTTTTTTTTTTTAAATATTTTTTTTAAGTGGAAGTGTAAAAAGAAATAAGTAAATCATGAAAGCACTTCCTTTGGACCTTCACTAGCTCAATACCAGCGGGGCGATAGCAGCACCAGGGCACTGTGGGCAAGGAGGGAGAAATATTTGAATTATTTGAAGCAGTATTTAGTTTGCTGAGCAACGGAGCCGATGGAGAGGAGGGGATGAGAGCATCGGCCGTGCCTTTTCTTGGGGAGCTTTGGATGCCAGACTGATCCCGCTGTGCGTGTTCCGTGGCGTTGCTCCCCGCAGACAAACTTCCATAAGGAAATCTTCTAGTTGAGAGACGAGGCCAAATCCTGACAAACATATTGTTTGTGAGCAAACACCGACAGCTAGCTTCTCAGCTGCTGCTTGTGATACAGCCATGTGGTGACTTCCACCGAGCTATATCAAATCCTCGCCTGTCTCGATGTGCATCAGCTATTAACATCTTGCTCCTGACGATGCCGCTGCGGGTTGAGCCAGTGATGTATCTGAGGGTACTGGTGGAGCTGAGTACCCCTGTGCAAGCCACCACTCTTGTCCATTTTGCTCCTGTGAGCAGCGAGGTGGTGGCATCCCGGCGTTGGAGGGGGGTTGCAGGGTGAGGAGAGAGCTGGAGTCCCTTTGGGATTGCAGTGGTAAAGGGAGGGGAGGTGCTGGCACCCGTGTCTTGCAGAAGGACGTGGTGCTGGTCCCCTCCTGCCTGCAGACGGGCAGAGTGACAGCACTGCCTGCTCTCCTTTCCTGCCCTGAGCTGCAAAGAGGTTTCTAAATGCCATTACAAAGCATCTCCCGGCTCTCATGGAGGTGCTTGTGGCCAAAGGTTGGTGGGTGCTGAGCACCCCTATCTTCCTGAGCATCAGCCCCACAGACAGCTTCAGTGATGAGCTTTTCCTGAATATGGGGGCTCTCAGGATGAGTCTCCACAACTGGCTCTGCTTCTCAGAAGCGAAGAGGATTTGCCCAGCGAGAGAGCGAACCTTAAACAGCACATTTGCTCGCGAATCACGACCGTTTCCGTGCGCCCGGGCCAAGCTTTGCGTCGTGTTTGGGGACAGCAGAGACTGGGGGGGCTTGCTCAGCAAGGGAACAGCCCCGTTGGGTGCAAATGTCCTTCCTCACGAAGCGCAGGGAGGAGCAAAGAGCAGAGAGGCTTTGGGTGCTGTTGCATCTTCCTCCGCTCGCGGCAGAAGATGCTCTTTGCAGGAGGTGATGCTCCTTGCAGCAGGTGATGCTCTGTGCAGGAGATGCTCTTCTTTGCCCATCTCCATCCATCTGCTGAGGGAGGAATAGCTCCTCGCTTGCTCTAGAGCAGCTTTCCTCTGTGCAGGCTCTTCCTGGAGCTTCTGCAGCGAGGTGGGCGAGCCGACGGCTGCAGCGGCAGGGAGAGCAGCGTGGGAGAGGGTTGGAGCCTAGCAAATCTGGGCATGTTTTCTTCTTTTGGACAAATAGCTTATTCTCTGAGAATTCAGTTGTGGGTCGGCCAGCGCCATCTGTGAAGCCCTGCCAAATCTGGTGCAGAGTTTCAGCCAAGAAAGAAAGAAAGAAAAGGAAAAATTAAAAAGCCTGGAAAACGTCCATTTTCAAAACCACTTTGCAAAACAAACATTTCAGGTCTTTCTTTCCAAAGTATGTTTTCTGTTGACATTTGCCCGTTTAATAATATATATTTTTAAAGGGTTTGGAGAAGATGACCTCACGTACTTAGGTTATTTGACTTGTTTCTTCTGTGTGGGAAATATTTTTGCTCCCGGACACAAAGCTACAGGAAAAGCAGATCCAGTCTGCACAGGGACCTGTTTGGTGCCTGCACAGTGGCTGTTGCAACCTGGCCCCATCCAGACCAGGGTCTACAAGTCTGTGGTGGGATGGTCTAAGGACTGACTACTGGTTCAACATCTGCTCCAGCTCTTAAGCTGAAAATTGAAACTGGGAGCCTTGGGTTGCAAAAATGAACTGGGTTTGCTGTTTCAAAAGGAGATGGATCTTCTGGATGAGCTGAGATCCATCTGGCTTGTGTTTCCACTCCCCCTTTCACTACTGCTCTTCCCTGGTGTCTCCTCTTCTTCATCAGCTTTGCTTACCCATCTCCTTTTCTGCGAGAGCCGTGAGCCCCAGAACACTGTTGCCAATCCTTTCTCACTATCAGATGTTAATGTGCACGAGGGAACGACTGGGAGTGGTTGCCAACATCTGGGGCCACACTCTCACGACCATAAGTGGGCAGAATCATGTTGTAAATTCAGTTGCATTGGACTTCTTAGACATCATCCTGTTGAACCTCCTGCAGATGTGGAAGTCAGGCCCATAGCACCGGGGTTAGTTTGCCTCATGCTTTTAAAACTTCCCGACCTGCAAACCATGGGGCATCCCGGTAAAACACACCTCCGGACCAGGGAATGAGAGGAGGCCTCAGAGTCATCAGCTTGCTAGAGCAGTTTATTTGGCTAAATATGCCATTGATTTGTTTGGGCTGCATTCCGACTGTGTGGGCTTTGGAAGTCAATACAACTCCAGTCCTCCTCTCCACGCTCGGTAATTGCTGGGTGGGAGAGGACATTTGGAAAGCACAACGCTGAGCGCGTGAGCAGCAGGCGATGGGAGGGTCGTCACCAGGAGCAGAACAGGGTGAAGGCTTCAGCGGGTGTTGCACGGGTTGGAGAGCAGAGGGAGGAGGAAGCAAGTGACAGTGCCACGTTTCCACGTTGCTCAAGGAAGGTGAGGGAGAGGTGGAGTTGTGTCCGCTTTGCTCCCGCTCATCGTGTCTGCGAGTCTGTACTTTTGGAGTATTGCAAGTCTCCATCAGCTCAGCTCTGTCCCATGAGGTGATGACCTCTGAGAATTTTAGATGCTGGCTGGAGAGGCAGTGGTGTCCAGTGGAGACTCTGCCTGGAAACAGAGAGACCCTGGGCTGTCTCCACGTGCTTTCCCTTCCCTCCACTGTGCCGTGCTGAGCGTGATGAGGTTTAGTCCCCGATCTGGATGCTATCCTGCCCCCCAGTGCAAATCCACTCCCAGCATCATGGTTACTGGCTATGCCACGTGACTGTACACTTCTGGGTGACTATACCCCTCTGGGTGACTATACCCCTCTGGGTGACTGTACCCTTCTAGGTGACTATACTAACCCCAGAGTAAAGCGTCATGGGTGGCAGTGGCTGCTGTTTAGCAGCTGGTTAGAGCCAAGGGCACAGTCAAGTGGGACTGGTTTTTCTTTTCCCTTTCTCTTAGGAGATGCCACTGAAAGCAGACAACTGTAAATACTCCGTTCTCTCCCATAGAAATGCAGGGTTTTCATCAGACACCTGCAAGTCCTCCTCGCCAGCACAACGCAGAGCTCCCCAAACCTGTTCAAAACAGAGGCAGGAGTATCTAAAAAACCCGAATATTGCTTTGAAAATAAATCTTTTAGACAACTTCAGGCAGCACATGGGTGGGTTTGCTGTGCCCCTCCACACACCCATTTTTCCAAGCTCATCGCGAGCATCACCTCGGCATCCCTGCTTGCAGGCAAGGGCCGTGCTGCTTTTGCGGGGAGATTTCTCTCTCCTACACTGTGCAATTAGTGTATATTTAGAATAACCCACTCGTGTCGTGCGGGAGGGATGGATTTGAAGCCTCTCCTGCCACTTGTAGGAAGAAGGGGTTGGGCTGGGTGCTGCTGGGAGCAGGCAGGTTATTCCTTTTACCTCATATCCAAGGCCAGCTGCTGATCTCGGAGCTTCACCTCTGCCCTCTTAAAAGCAGGAGGTATACACAAAATATTTGCATTTTGAATGCCTCCCCCACCCCAGGAACGCTGCGCGGGGAGAGCGTCGCGACGCGGGCGGACGAGGCTCTTGTCCCGCGCGGTCGCTGATTTACAGCGCTCTGCATTCACACGTGGGTTGGGTTTCTTTTAAATGCTGGTGCTTCTTAGCTGCCTTCCATCTCGCGTCACCGTCGCTTCCACGATTGCCGAGGAATAGATGCAATTAAAAAACCAAAATGAAACAGCATCTCCCTAGAAGGGAGAGAAATAAAGAGCGGCGCTTGTGCTGCTGCTTCTCGCCCCTCCTCGCTGGGCTTGCTGCAGCCTTTCTCCATCTCAATCTATTCCCTCAGCAGCTTTTAGTCTCTCTTTGCTGGTGCTGGAGCACAAATAAAGTATGTAACAAGAGTCTTTCAGGTCCATTAGAAACGCAGAGGGAAGTAGTCAATGTTAGCCAAAGGAAGCCAGCAAAGGATGCAGCCGTCAGGGTTGAAGAAAAACCACTTCCAGGCAGGGATTTGGTCCTAATTAAATTAAATTTGCGATTTCTGCCACTCATTCCTGAGCGAATCTGGAAAAAAAAAAAAAAAACCAATAAAACGAAACCCAAAACACAACTTTAAAAATAAATATATAAATAAAAGAAAACAACAAACCCCACCAAAAAAAAACTAATAATGCAGGTTGTGGGTGTTGCTGACGCTGCGATTTGCTGCAGTTGTTCACCTATTTATCGGAGCGCCTGCATTTCTACCTCTGCCAGAGCCCTTTGGAGATGCCTCCTTCCCTTTGATGCTGTGATTGATTCCCCCAAGGGACAGGCGAACGCTACCTCGGGAAGCAATTTAAGATTATTTTTAGCTTTTTGAGCACCGAGGGGGATTCCACAGGTAAAGCTGAGCCCTGCCTGCCTTAACCCCTCCATCCCCAGCACCGTGGGTTTGGGGGGAGGATGGCAAAGCTTAGGAGAACAGGATCATTTTCATCAAGTTAGGGATCCTTATAGCTCACCCCCAGAGCCGTGATCCGTGGGGAATCACGGAGCATTTGTAGGCAGAGGTGCTGCCCCGAGAGAGCACTTGGAGGCACCGACGCGAAGCGGGGAGGAGGAAGAGGAGGGATGGAGGAAATCTGCTCTTGCAAAGGGCAGATTGTTTAGAAACACCAGGAGTTGAGACTGGGAGTGGTGCTTGCGCTGATGGCGACAACAACGAAAATCATTTGGGTTCAGCTCGCAAACGAAACGTTTCCAAATGTCACTGGATTTAAAATCCGGGAAAATATTCGGACTGGATTTGACTCTTTTGCCTCGACAAAATCCAAGTAGTCTGCTGTTTGCTTTTGAGCTTTCAGATTTGCAGCTGATATAAAGTAAATGTAAAGGAAAGGTTGCAGCGAAAGACTGTTTTAAACAGAAGAGCTTTGGATTAAAAACCAGAACAAAAAGGCAGGTGAATTGGCGTCTTCGTGGAGATACACTGGTGCAAAATCAGCACTGAATAACAGAAATAGCACTTTTCTGCAGAGCATCATCCATCCCTGATGATGAGATGGAGAGAGGGAGGGGAGCCAGAGCTCCTGGGTGCTTTTCCAAACTCGGGGAAAGGCTTGGGCTTGAGCCAGAGCTTCTGGATGGGCTTTTGAGCCCAGCTCAGCAAGCAGTGGACACTATTCCCATCACCCGGCGCGATGCAGGAATGTGGAGAGGAGCACGGACCAGGCTGGCAGGGGAGATGCTCAGCTCCTGCCCTCTCCCAGCCCCGCTTTGCCCCTTCCCAAAACACCAGCTTGCCTCAGGATGGATTTTTCCCATCCTCTGGAGCTGGCCTTCATGGTGGCGAGCCCGTTGAGGGTGTGAGCGAGGCTGCTCTAATTGGCAGGGAAATCGGTCCCGAAATGTCACAGGAAGATTTATATCGCAGCCTCTCCAGGTGCTAATTGTGCTATAGGCTCTTGGATAATGGCTCCCGGAGAAAATAATCCCAGGCTCTCCCACGCTCTCTTCCCTCCCTCCACTGTCTTCTTTTTCCCTTTTTAATTCTCCAAACTCTTGCAGGGCTGGGAGGCTTTGGGAGGGGTGAGTTCTAGCGATGTCCGCTGCCCATCCTGCGGCAAATACAGGAGAGGGTTTAGTGGGAGTGGGGAATGATAGAAAATGTCGTTGCAGATGTGACTTAAGGATGGGATGGAGCTTTTCAGTATTGCCAGCACAGGAAATCTTGTAGATGGATTAGAAATATGGCAGGGGGAGGCTTCCCAGCAAGCACCCTGCACTGGGGCACGGAGCTTCGCAGCTCTGATAAGGAGAGAACCCCCAAATTTCCTCCCTGCAAGAAAGAAAAACCCTCAGTCAGCCTCCAGAGTAGAAGGAGGTTATGGGAACGAGCCACCCCTGATGGGTTTGATCCCAGTCCCACCCGAACCAGGCTGATTTCAGTGGTCCCGAGCAAAGAAGGGAGGGAGGTCCTGGACGTAATCAATGATAGGCTTTTGTCAAACAGGACAAGCTGTTTCCTTCCCCCAGCTGAAACAACAGTATTGATCTTCTCAGTCAGCTACACAAAGACCACCTGCATTAATCTGATTTCGTGGGGATTTAGCTGGTGCAGGACTGAACTTGTTACTGGTCTAATCTCATTCCAGCAACACATCGCTGCCTATTGAAATAGTTTTCCTTTCCCCCCCTGCCCTCTGCTATCCCAGTCTCTTTGGATCAGACTTTTCCTGGACAGTTCGATATTTGGTTTTGCATCTTTTCAATGTGTTGGGGATTTTTTCCACACTGGAAAAAAAGAATCCCCCCAAATTCCATCCCAACCATGCCCAGTGCTCCCAGCAGTCCCCATACCCATCTGCTTTTAGCCTTGCATCCCGGATTTTGGACCACATCCGCTTAGTTCTCCCTTATTTACACAAGCTCTGGTGGCATCCCTGGGTGTTCCTGCACAAGGAGGAGATGCCAGCAACTGCTGTGGCTTTGTAAGCCTCGTGCTGCTGACTCCTCCTGCTCCCAGCCCTTTCCCAGAAGCTGCTGGTCCACAAATCTCACCTCCCCTGGAGGTGAGGGGTGAGGTGGGAGAGCTGGGGTTGTGGCTACAGCACCAGCTTACCTGCTGATCAGTGATGCAGCAGAGCTGGGAGACCTGATGGGTTTTCTCCCCTCCAGATGGTGAATGCTATGAAAAGTACATGAGTATCAGGGGAGGGAAGATCAAACACCATATTTTTGGTGCTTCTGCTGGAGGCTGGGGAGCTGCTAGGACCGACCGGCGAGAGGCAAATTAAAACCTTGTGTTAATTCCATTAACTGTGATCATCATCTCACCAGGGAGGAATTTAACCACTCGCCATTAGTATTATCATAGACCAAAGGTTGCATCAAGATGCCCATGCACCATTAACTCGACCCCGGAGCGGCGATGCCGCGTGATCCGGCCCCGCTCGAGCCTTCTCTGCCTCGCTTTTGCCTTGTGGGATGAACCCACAGCCCCTCCAGCCCTTCTCCTGCCCCCTCTCCGGGCCAGGGGAGCTGGGAAGGTGTTCAAAGGCAACACGAGGCACCGATTTCTATTGCCAAGCGACTGGTTCTGCCTTTAGTGCCCTTACTGCCTGCACAGCTGGACAGCTGTGCTCGTGGCTGGCGGGGCTGAACTCCTGGGTCTTGCTGAGGAACCAAGCTTAAATACGTCCTACGCAGCCCGTTGTCATTGGTAGCTCGACTTTTCTGTTTCAAAGTTGGTGGCTGGTGGGAACTCTGGGGGTTTGGGTCTTTGCTGAACTCGGTTTGTGTGCTCAGGGAGGTGGGTGTGTTTTAGATGTGCTGACGTCGGCTTTCTGTGGTGGCTTTATCTCTTTGTTCAGTCCTTTTCCTTTGGAAGGGTGGGCAGGACTCCTGCTTATTTCAAAATTCATCCGTAAGATAGAGCCAGGCTTTCCCCACCAAAGATAGAGCCAGGCTTTCCC